>VDFB02228585.1:0-13711 GCA_007258455.2 Sequoia sempervirens
AAGATAACAGGAGAGTGGAGAATATGGACGACAAAGTGGTACTCTTCTACACCATCACCCGATGATACAAGGGAGGTTGCACTCACCATTGCATCCACATGTCGATTTTCTCTCCTAGGGACTATCGTGAAAGAAGAAAAATGATCAAGCAAGGATCAATCCAAATCTCAATATTGAGATAGCTTAGTCTATTTAGCCTGATACATTCATGTGATTTGATTTACAATAAGTTCAGAATCACCATGAATGTGAAGATGTTTAATGTTTAATACCATCATGGTACACAAACTGATAATAATGGATTTGTACTTAGCAATGTTATTAGTTCAATTAAATTCTAATTGAAAGGATAGAGGAATCAGCTTACCTTTGGGTGAAATTAAAACTACACTTTCCCCGAAGCCAGTTTGACATCTTGATCCATCAAAGTAAATATCCCATATAGGTTCATGGTTTAATGAAAAGATATTTTCATCTAGGAATAAATCTGTACTAGGGAAGGAGTGAGATGAAGGAGCTTCTGCCAACTGGTCGACAACAGCTTGTCCTTTGATTGCTTTTTGAGTCACGAATTTGATATCAAACATAGAGAGCAACATTACCCATTTCACAAACCTTCTGAAAAGATCAATTCTAGTGAACAAATGCTTAAAAAGATTACATTTTACAATCACATGGGTTTCAACATGAATAATATAATGTCATAACTTTTTCATTACAAAAAAAAGAGTGATACATTGTTTCTCCATGATAGAATATTGAATTTCATAATCAACTAGAATATGACTAATGTAGTAGACTGCTCTTTCTTTACCATCACAATCATGTTGAGTTAATAAAGTTGCTAAGGCATGAGGTGATGCAAAGATATAAAGAAGAAAGGGTTTATCTTGCATAGCCGACATCAAGATAGGAGGATTGGCCAAATAATTTTTGATTGACTCAAAATATTTTTGCACTCATCATCCCATCGAAAAAAAACATTTTTCTTCAACAAACATGTGAATGGAAGTGTGTGATCAACCAACTGAGATACAAATCTACAAATTTCCTAAATCTTCCCTTGCAAACTACATAGTTGAGAGATGTTTTTAGGTGGTGGCATGTTAATTATTCCATCAATTTTATTTGTGTCAACTTTGATTCCATGGTGAGAGATGATAAATCCTAAAAGATTGCTAGCATCTACGCCAAAGATGCACTTAAGAGGATTTAGTCTCATTTTATAGAGTTGAAGTCTTTCCAAGATAAGGTGAAGATTTTCAATGTAATCTTGGTGAGTCATAGACTTATCCAAGATGTCATCGATGTTATCTTCTAAGATCCTATGAACAAATTCGTGAAAGAAAATTCATCACTCATTGGTAAGTTGCTCCAATATTATTTAACCCAAACAACATGACTACATAATAGAAGGTACCCTAAGGGGTAGTGATGGTTGTCTTTTATTGATCTTTTAGGTTAATACAAATCTAATTATAGCTCAAGAAGCCATCCATGAAGGAAAATAAGGCACAGCCTGTGATTGAGTATACAATCATATCGATATTAGGCAACAAAAATTCATCCTTAAGAGAAGCCTTGTTAAGATCACAAAAATCAATATAAATATGAATACGGTCATCAGGTTTACTAACAACGACTATATTCGATATACAAGGAGAATGGTCAATAGGACAGATAAAACCAACTTTTAAGAGCTTTTCTATTTCAGTCTTGACTAATAAATCAACCTTAGGATTAATCTTATGGATCTTTTGTTAACAATATTAGCATCAGGACATATAATGATATTGTGGACCACCACAGACTCATCAATACTAGGCATGTCCTCATATGACCAAGTGAAAATATCAAGATGAGAAGAATGAAATAAATCATAATGTTGTTTAGATTATTTTGAAGAAAGACATTTTCCAATATTAATCAATTTTTTAGAAGACTCAAGATCCATGAAAACATCAAAAGTATCCCCTTTAAGGAGAGTGCTACAGTCTTTAGGATGAGATACAAGAATATTATCATCCACATTAGATAAAGGGGCCTTCTCATAAACACTCATAATAGATTCTCTGAAATATGATTGTTTATTCCAATGATGTGGGAATCATTGTTTATGGTGATAAGAAGGTAAGTGAGAGTAGGCACCTAAGAATTCTTCCAATGCTTCCTCTAAAGAGAAAACATCTAGAGGAACTTCATTAGATTCTACCCTATTTTCAATAAATTCATAATAATCTAATTCAAGAGACGAGGGTTTAATGGAAATCATGTTGGCATTCAGCAATGGTTTCCTCTTATATTTCATATGACAGTATCCAAGTCCAATCTTATACCTATGAGAATCAAACTCTATGGGGACTTGAATACCTTGCTCATTATTCCCACAACCTTTATGTCTATAACCATATTTAGAAAGAATGTTGAAACCAAGGCCATAACATGTTTGCAATTCTTGGGAAGGAGGAGGATAAATGTAAAGAGCATCATTCTAACTATGAGTATCATACTCAGGAATATGACCACCTTCCTCCTTAGTGAGAATACAAATACTATCCTCCTTAATAGAAGTGTGATTATCCTCCTCAACAAGGGTGCAATCATCCTCATTAGTAGGAGTGTGATTGTCTTAGTAGGAGGACAATCAACTTTCTTGAAAGAGGTGTACAAGATTGTCAGAATGTCTAGGTGGATAGGATCTACTTTGTATTCCTTGATAAAGGATTCAATGAAGTTCAAGGATCCCCAATCATCACCAAGACATGCATTCATTTCAAAATAAGAAGTAGAAGGGGTAGACTTAGGGTTCTCTACTTTGGGATGATCTCCCTTAGGGACATTTTCCTCAAGAGTAGCCTTTGGGACTGGCACTACTAGGGTAGATGTCAACACATTAGAAGATAATGAATGAATAAAATTCTTTAGAGTAGAAGTACAACTGAGGCTTAACCAGCAACTGCCATCTCATAAATGTGTATAGCATCAGGGTCAACCTTGATTGTAACTACATTATTAGCAACAAATTTTATAGAATGATGTAAGGTATAAGCGATTACTCCCAAGCATGAATCCACGGTCTTCCCAAGAGAATTTTATAAGATAAAGTACCTAGCATAACAGAAACCATGGTGGGTATGATAACGGGTATCAACCTCAAAGGAAAGATTATCATACCTAAGGCCCGTCAATTAATATTATTGAATCCATGAATATACAAAGAAGCAGCAATAGAAGATGAATCAATTCTAATTTTATGTTATAAGTCAATACTACATATTTTGAGAGTCAAACTAGTATCAACGAGAGCATTCCTAATACCAATGTTATTAATGTTTATTATTATCATTAGAGGATTTGCTTGCTTTTGTACTTTTGGAGGCGAGAGTTCATATGGGTAGAACATAATATTCAATGAATCTGCATGAATATAAGCCATCAATACATTAACATATGTTGGCCTAGAGGAAGAAGGCAAGAAAATATTTTTCAAGGCTTCTTGAAGTATACCTTGGTAAATTAGAGTAGTCTGAAGCAAATCCCATAGTGAGATCTTGGAAGGAGTAACGTGAAGTTGCTCAACAAGATCATACTCACCAGGTGCTTTAGTTGTAGGTTTAGGTGTTGGAGGAAGGCTTGGTTGATATGGTGGTAAAAAAGTTGGTTGATTTAAATTTTGTTGATTCCTTCTAGTATTGTAAGTATGGGATACTGCTCTATAAGAGGGAGCCTTAGATTTCATGAATCTTGTGTAAAGGTTTGGCATGTCATTAGTGATAAGAACCCCACAAATAGAATGAATTATTTTAGGATACAGGCTAGCCAAATTCATGTAAATGATGGGTCTCTTAGGCCTTTAAGGGGAGGTAGAGACTACAACTACATTCATGAACTCTTCAACTTGCGAAGAAGAAGAAGGTTGTGATGAAGAAGTTTGTATAGTAGATATGCATATAGAAGGAGATGCCTCTAAGAAATCATCTAGGGAATCATCCAACATATCAAAATCTTCTTTAGAGAATGCATTGTCAAAAGCATTGAGTTTTTGAAGAAAAATATTCTACATGATTTATTTCACATTAGGTTCACCAAAATGTAGAGGGGATTCACTACTCTTGATTCTCTAGGACAAAGAAGAGTCTACAAGGAGTGAATAGCCCTCGATTACCTCAAATTACAATTTCAAGTGACAAAGTATGAAATGGAGAATATTACAAAAAATTGATTAAATAAAATGCCAAGGTATTACGAGCAAGAATGATAAAACTGCAATTTAACAGAAGCTAATATAGAATTATGAGATATAGATTACAGAAATAGAAAGCTTAAGACTTATATATTTTGGCCGCAAAAGGGCAAAGTTTCAGCAAACAGACAACAGTGTTTCACGAGGATGTCTACACCCGTGTTCTCATCCCTATCGAATCAAGACATAAAATCTTGAAATATGCAATACCCAACTCTTAAAATCTAAAAATTTGCACATAGAAAGGATGAGGAAAAAAGTTGGGGTTGTTTTAGGGCTTTCCTTAGTCAAAATCCCATTTTGGTGTTTCCACCTCCACAAACAACCAGATAGATAGAAATCAAAAAATGACATAAAATTGAATAGATAAGATGTGTGATAGAAACAAACCCCACTATGGAGGAGATACCCTACCATGAATGTAATAAATGAGGCAAATAAATGATTATAAATAGATGATAAAAAATAGACAAGAGAGTGTTACCAACAATTTGTGGCTCCCCCTTGGCTTGATAGACGAGAAGTTCTTTCTTGCAAGAAAGCCTTGGTTGTTATTGAGATAAGAATATAGTACAGCTTCACTACAGAGAGCAAGAGAGAAAATTTGTCGAAGAGAATAGAGCAAGAGAGCAAGGTCGATCGAGAGGGTGTGAGAATGAGTGAAAAGAGGAGTTTTATAAGGTTGCATGAGCAAGAAGAGCCATTAAACTTGTGATTTTGTTGTAATGACATGTTTCATAGGCAAAGGGACATGAGATTCCCTCATTTGAAATGTGAAAATTTTGGGGATGCCAGCGCATCGTGCAGATGTTCGTGTGTCGCACAAGTGTCCTACCCAAAACTTTGCAAGAAATGAGGTGTCAAACTATTAATGCTTCATCATTGTCCCTTATAGAGTTGAAATCGTGAAAGTACAACTCATAAGGTATTGTCATTAATACAGTGGGGTGCCATAAATTCTATGAGCTAAATGTGCAAGTGTGAAATTTCCACGGGGTGCAATTTTATGAAACTACACATGCTTACATTTGATCAAATGAGAAATTTTGTGTCATAGTTGTGTAGTGAAATGCCTTGATGTTTCCATAAATAACTTGCATTGATGATTGCTACGATCCCCTTTATGTGAACTACATCCTTTAAATTCAATGATGTTAAGCAAAAGGTACTTAGAAGGAATATTTACTCACTATTCTTGGAATTGATGCCTTCTCATGCATCTAATCAATTTCCCACAATTGTGTCCTCTTGTTTATTTATAACATACTCAACTAATCAGTCTATAGTATGTTTTATCATGTCCCCTATTCAAAACTAAAGGAATTAATTAAAGGTGTGTATTTTCTTTATTTCTTGTAGGCTATCATTTTCAATTTCCATAGTGGTGTTATATTATTGTGTGCTTTTATTTGCTAATTTTGAAGAGGTTTTTCAATACATCACAAGGATTCTTAAGCATTGATTTATTATTTTCAACAAATATTTCACTCCTAGAGTCACCATGTAGCTATAGATTTGATGATTTAGAAAATGTTCATAAGGGTTTAGGTACTCTTGGTGACAAATTTCATATATATGAATTGGTGTTGTCATTCCCATATTGGTGTTTGTTATTTCAATTATACTACTACACAAAGCTTGGTGAATTATATATATAAGTACATATGCATATATATGTATATATGTGTATATATTTCTATTTGTATATATACATATATACACATAGATGCAGACATATATATATACATATATATGTATATATACATACATACATATAGATATGTATGTATATATGTATATATATTTAGTATTCTATACTAGCCACAAGGATATCACACATTTTTGTAAGGTCATAGTATCATTAATCATAGGTAAATCTTCTAGATTAAGAAATTTTGTAGTATATGTTGATCTGAAAAATTGGCGTTTAAGAGACACAATCTTGGGAAGTTTTACAAATGTGGGACAAAATTGCTATTCACATAATAACCATTGAGATTTTAGAAGCCAACTCTTTATTTTAACTAAGGGGGGAGGAAAGGGGAAGAGGTGAAAATAAATGCATACAAGTAACTATTCTAAGGTGATGCACCAAAACATGTTAATGTTGTTTCCCATCATATAAAATATCATAATCTTAGCTTTATGATTTTTTACAAAAAATTAAAAGAGTGCTAACATGATTCAAAGATCTGCATATATGTGTTGGAGATTTTCTAGATTGTTGGAGATTGTTGGTGTTGTAATTAGTGTTGTCATTGATGTCAACCCCTAGTGTGTGGAGATTATTGGAGTTGTTGGAGTGTGTTGCATGAGAAAGAGTTGTGGTTCAACCGCTAGTGTGGATGTTTTGTGGTTTGATGTCACATTAATGTCAACCTCCAATATGGTTAGGGAGATTGTTGGAGATTGTTGCAGTATTATCAACAGTGAGTGTGTTGCACTATGTTGCCTTTAAGTGTTGTCATTGAGGTCAATCTCTAGTGTGGTGTTGAGAAGGTATTGTAAATGGAGAGTTTTTTGGAATTGAAAATGCTATAAATATGTTGACCAGGTGTTTGTGGTGTTGTTGATGTTGCTAGTTCACTTGGTTTCCAAGTGCTTTTGAGAAAATTTGAAAAAAAAAGAGTGTGAAATATGACAGAGGTGTGTTCAATGTTGTGTTCTACATTTCTTCATGGTTGAAGATATGCTTGTGTGGTTTGGATGTGATGATAAGAGGTGTTATGAGGTGTTATATCTAGAGTTTTAGGTTCTAGATTGTGTGGTAGTGGAAATTGTGTTTGATAGTGTGTTTCCTATGTAGAAGGTTGTTTGGGAGAAATGAGATTGCTCCACATTTCTTTGTGTTGTGGTTCCCTATCTTGTGGATTTGGGAATGTGCTAATATTTCCTATATCTACCTTCCCTTGGATTTTTATTTGTTGAAGTGTTCTGCAATGTTGGATAGTGTGTTACATGTTTGTGCCATTATTGTTGGTTGCACAGAATGATGGTGTTCTTCAATTACAGGTAGTTGTAATAATGCAGAATATTCTGATGATGCTAGAATATTTTAAGATGTTATGTGGATGTTATGAAGTGTTTCTTTGTGGTACACATGCTATTTTCAAACCTGGAGAGGTGTGTATATGGTCACTTGTTAGTGTTAGTGCAAGTTTTGTCGACTTGGGTGCTAGCACTAATTATGGAGATTATTTGTTGATTGTGGAAGCATAGTGAAGCATGTCAGTGTAGATTTGGGTCCTAGTTAACCATTGATGTGGTCTTCCTTCACTTATTTCCACTATGGAAGTGTTTGGTGCTAGCCTATTTAGTGATTGCACATTTGAGGTGCATACATTTCATTGTGGCCGACATGGAAAAAGTTCTTGAGATTGTGGAGGATATATAAGTAAGGTTAATTGTTAGAGATGTGTGTGGATTTGTGAGGTGTGTGTGAGATGCAAATATGATCAAGTGTGGTGATCTGAGTGTGAGATTAAATTCCTATGAATCTAGATATAGTGAGTAGAAGGTGTCTACATTTTTAGTGTGCCTGAAGTTGCTAGAGGCAGTGAGCCGAAGGTTGCGGATGGTGTAGAGTTTCAGTGGTGTATTTTTCCTATTGCTCCAAGATGGTGAATCTCTTTGTAATAGTCTTCTTCTATTCTTTTTCTTTCGAGTAGTGAGCCCTTGGTAGTGATCCATTCTTCTCTTTTGGGAAGTGAGCCTATTGTATTCGATGTTGCAATTCATATATATGTGAGTTAATCCTCACTGTGGTTTTTCCCTAATTAGGGTTTTCCATGTAAATCTAGTGTTCTCTTTTGTATGGTGTTGAGTGTGTTTATGTTTCATATGTTTTACATTTTTCTAATGATTAAAAAGGGTTTGATGGTTAATGAGGGTTTAAGGTTTTAATGTACAATTGGTTCACCCCCCCTCTTAGTTGTCCTATGTGTTTAACAATATGAGATAATTGAAACTATAAAAGCTTGCTACAATAGTCAATAACTACAATCTCACAATGAAAAACATAGAGCATAATTATATTTAGACTGAGGAAATATAACACACAACAGAGGCTGATAGAGCACAAAATTATGTATTTAGTCTTTCTCATACAAAATTAGTAGCTAAGGTTTGAGAAAATTATAGAAATAAACCACTATTTCTTCTAATTCTTTTGTAAAAGATGATGAATGACCCTCAATATAATGCCACTCTTGTCCTTAAATAGAAAACCTTTCCCTCTTCACAAAAACAACAAAAATAGAAAAGATTCCATACTTCCTTCCCTACAAGAATCACCATCATGGTGATGGTTGAAACGACCCAACTGGGAAATCATAAGTAGCTCCCCATAGACAATGATGATGCCATCTATCCTCCCACAACCTTCTATTAAAACTGCTGCCAACCTTATCATATAGATTGTCAATAATGGGTTTTTGTTCCTTAGGATGTATGTGAGCTTGCAACGCATCATCCTCCACCACAAGTATGTAGTGGCCCCACAAAAAATCTTGACTAACAACACATCATACATTACTTCAATGCTTAGAAACATCTTTAGGTTGCGCTACCTCAACACGACTTGAGGGGGAGCAGGCGCTTGATAAAACAAAAATAATGTTCACCTTTTTCAGATGGAACATGAAGCCACCACGTGGCATCTCAAGGCATCATGTTATAAGCTTAATTCCCCAAGCTTGGGAGTAGTTGTGTGACTTTGACGTCTGGATCTCCTCTACATAAATTTCAAACTTAAGCGAAAAACCTTGGAAGCTAAAAGAAAAGGCATTACTTATAGCAATGCCTTGGAATGAAACCCTCACAAAATAAGGTTGCAGTAGATAAAGTCTACAAAATTTAGTGACTCTTAGGGACCTCTTCCTATGGATTTGAGAACCTAGAACTCTTATTATACACATAAAACTCTCAAAAAAAAAGGTAATCCCATTGACCTTACAACATTTGAAGAGAAGATTGCATAGGTGCCCATTATGCCTTGGATGGTTGCACTTTTTTTTAGTACTCTATCCAAAGAGATCATTTATTTAAAATATAAATTATTTATGATCTGTGCAACAACCTTCATGTGATATTCTAGTTGGGAAAGTGGCTATAAAACTCCTTCCACTTCAATAATACTCAAGGATTGACTGAGGCCTTGAAAAGTGGCCCAGTCTTGTTGCTTCCCTTCTAATATTTCTTTCATCTGATCTTCTGACATGACAGTATCATTTGGAAGGAAAGGGTAAGGAGTCCCTAATTGAACAAGCTACTCAATATGCCCCTTCATACTTGTAATTGTTTGATCTAAAGCATTTAAACTTGTTTTACACTTGAGGGCTGCCTTGTTACAACTAAGGAACTCGTTAGCCTTCTTGATCATTAACCTCCTTACTAACTCTTCCAGGAAGCTAAGGATCTCATTTTCTATGGCACCTTTTAAAGGGACTACCTTCGAACATTTGGTGAAGTAACCCATGGCGATGAGGATCCATTTGTGAACTACACTAGATATCAGGTTGATCATCCTGGTGAAATCCAAACCCCATTGTGCAAAAGGTTCATCAACCATGATCAGACTCAAAGACATGGCTAAATTCTTATTTTTTCCAAAAAAATATTGGCATTGTGTACATTTTTTTACCAGATTATGGTAATCTATGAATAGGGTTGGCCAGTAGTATCTTGCACGCATGATTTTCATTGCTGTTGTTTGAGCTGAGAAGTGACCACCCACGGGGGTGCTATCGAATTCATGTAGGATTTTGTTAGCCTGATGTCTATCCACGCATATGAGAATTACTTAGTCAAAGTTTCTTTTGAAAAAAAATCCCTCAACTAGTACATACCTTGCTCCTTGTAATCTATAAAATCTTCTTTTATGCAGCAACAAGCTTGTTGGGTATTTTCCAGTTACCATGAATTGAGCTCTATCATCAACCCAAGATTCTTCAACTTCAAACTGATTCAAAAGAATTACTTTGGGAAATACTTCCTCAGTCAGGACTTTGACTTCTTTAGCTAAATATTCACACAGTCCTCTTCCTCTGATGACTTTTTTTGGCTGGAATTTAATATCATATTCCAAAAAATTTGTGATCCAGTTCGTTCTTTTGTCTATAATCTCGCCTTCCATGATATATTCCCTTACACTAGAATGAGCCATATAAACCATTATTTTATTTCCAACCACTAGATGTATGTGATGAGGGTGGAAAATTCCTAATAATTTTACCTTCTGTTTTCCTTCTTCCTTTACTTTTCCTACCTTCTTGTCACTATTTTTCATATGAAGTATAGATATTTGGTATAATGTAGGAGGAAATTAAAACAATTAGAAAATATCAATATCTATCAAAATTTTAATTATTTTGTGGATGAAATGGCAAGGGATAACTAAAGGGAAATGTTAGAACTATTAAGAATGTGCATGGTAGAAAAGCAAGGAGATGTTAGAGCTATTAAGTTCAATTTATAAACTATTTTTAAAAAGATACTTTTTAAACATGTTACACGTTTATGGCCAACAACCATTATCTATTTTATGTCAAACGTATTTGGTTTGTTGGCCATAGGCCACAAAAAAACCATAAAAAACTTCATCAATGCTTGTTTAGTATAAATATGTGCATTCATAAGACTTGATATATAGATATTAATATAAAGATAGACTGTTGTTTTGAATCATGATATATTCTAGAAATTACTATGTGTGCATGATTAGTTTGAGTTAGAACAAAGTTTACATTTCATCATCAGATGACCAAGGAGGCAAGGCCCACTACTTGAATTGTTCGATGACTTTTCCAAATTAGTTTTGGTGTGGTAATTGTGTGTAATTTAATTTTTAAAGCACTTTCTTTTCATAAATCTGGTTATTCATAATTAATTGCAATTTAATTTGAAGTTGATTTCTCTCAATTATCTGTTGATGTGTTTATTCATAGTGCAAGAATTAAAACTTTGATTTGTGTAAACTAGAATTTATTATTATTAGTGCATAATTTATGAATTTTCTTTAAAAATTGTCATTGCACCTTTTGTCACAGTTTCTACCACTACACTACCTTTCACAGTTCATGGCGCAGTTCCTATCACAAAACTAAAAGAGGGAGATTAAACCAAATTTTTGATTAGATAATTATTGTGTGAATTAGATGCATTCATCCCCACTTAGTTCACTATTTTCAACCCTTCAGTATATAGCCACAACACTTTTCATGAGCTTAAGATCCCCAGATTGACATTTAGGAACAAATTGAGAAAATCAATACAAAGTTCTCAAAAGTTAATTCAATTGTGTTAAGCCCATTTGAAAGAATTACAATGATAGTTTGCCCCAAATTTGATCCATAACTTTTTCCAAACATTTTGGCACCATTGTTGAGAAGTGTTAAATGCCTATTAGTCTAGTGAATTAAGTTAGGACCAGTGTGCTAAGGTGAAAGTCTGCACGATTGTCGACCTCACCCAAGCAATTAACCTAAGTTTTCTCTATTGTAGATCATATAGATGCATGAATCATATTAGATATAGTAAAGGAATATTTGTTAAGAAGGGTAAAGGAAGTAGTTCACAACAAGAAAACCCACAAAACAAATTAAAACCATTAATTGTGCACAAACCATCTAAGAAAGAGTTAGTTGAACCAAATATTGAAAGATGTGTCATTGATTCTACCACTACCGAGTCTCCTTCTAGTACCCAACAAGAGTCATTTGAAGAATTATATAAAATGGTTGCTAAACTATTTCGAGAATCTTATGAAATTCAAAGTGGGAAAGCTCTCATACACAAAGACCCCAGTTTATTCTCATCCTTTTACACCCCTTGGGCATTTGGAACCATGGACAACAACAACAACAACAATAACAATGATGAAAGAGCATTGGCCAACAACAACCCTATTACCTCCAAATTTCCCATTGCCCATCTAGAAGAGGATGCCCCTATAAGGAACATACCTCACTCTACCTTGCCTATTTTTTGAGGTCTTTCTATGGAAGACCCTAGTATGTTTCTTTTTTAAATTGATATTTTATGGCATATTCATGACTATCACAATGGTGCACATAAACTTAAACTGTTTCTAGCTACTCTGAAGGATGCATCATTGCAATGGTTTATGGGACTAGGATGTGAAACCATCCATAGTTGGGACAACATGAAGACATAGTTCTTGGAGAAATACCAAGAATACTGCAAGACTAAGGAAACTTGAGACAACATATTCTGCATCATGTAATGCGAGAAGAGACCTTAGAAGATTATCTAGAATGTTTTCTATTTAGTCTTCAAAGAACTAGGCAAACAGGGTTAACCAATGACATTGTAAAAATGCTCTTTCTCAGAGGTATTAGGGATGAATGTTTGGATATTTTTAATCTTATGGGTTTCTAAATTGAGGTTTGATGATATTTGTGATATGTATAGGAACTATTCAAGGTCCACCCGCTCCATTTAGGGTACACCAGGAAGCATGTCTCTTCTGGAGGGACATCAGGTGTCACAAAAAGAGAACTAGGTACATTGCTCAGAGACCTCAAGAATGATCTACTAAGTCACATCGGTAAGTAGATCAAAACCTTGTATACACGAAAGAAGCAGGAGGAGGCTAAAAAATCTCTTGTTGTCTTTTGTCCTATTTATCATAAAAGGCATAATAGTGAAGAGTGTCCCTACATCAAAACAAAAATCTCTTCTTTAGAAGATGTCGGTAGGAACACCATCCTAAGACCCCTTCTTGTGGACATGACTGAAGTAGAATACATGGAAGATATTGTTTACTTTATGGCTCAAAGGATGCCTTGGAAATCACAAGGAATGGCCCCAACTGATTATCATAAATCACCTTCAAGTCCTTATCCCTATCAGAAAACTCCTTTTCCAAATCAACTTGGATGGTTTGGAGGTTAGAAACAATCTCGACACTACCCCCAGTGGACACAACAATACCCACATGCTCCACAATCATGGAAAGCATGGTGAGTGCCACCACCAACATACCCACAATATCAATCATACCCTCCATATCCACCACCATCAGCAATAAATCCTTATCATTAGTCATAATAGCTCTTACCACCTATTCCATCATCATCTAATCAACCGTCTAGTTCAACCCAACCACCAAAATCAATGCATATTCCCACACACTAATACATTTGACTACAAAATACGACGAAACAGACCGACGAAATATGTAAAATACGATGTTCGTCGGGTGCTTGTAAAATTTGATGTGTAATTTCCAATTTTTTGAAAGTTTATCCCCGATGTTCGTCGAAATGTCGACGATCCTGGGGTTCGTCGAAATGTCGGTTATCATTTTCGTCGAATTTTTGACATACATGAAAATTTTAAAAAAAAAAATTGTGGCCGACATAAAGAAAATTGAGTTCGCGCCTGATTTATTGTGACATTGTTTTGCTCTACTTGAGATAGTTTGTGGAGAACTAAGGACTATTTCTT
>VDFB02228587.1:0-24478 GCA_007258455.2 Sequoia sempervirens
AAAAAGACCAGTGCTTTATAGGGTTTGCGGAGTCAAGAGAAATCTGAAACAAGTACTTTGTTTGGGTAGACATTCAAGTTATTTAGCATTAATTTTGCTTATAGCTTGTATAAACATGCAAGGTTATGATTACTGAGTTCTTCTTAATGATCCAATTCACATTCTCTAATTACTATGATCAATTTAAACAATTTAATCTTTACTGGAAAGAAATAATTAATTGACCATATAGATGCAGCAATTGTGCACTAACAAATTGGATATAAACTTCTTACACCAATTCAAATAACAAGAAAACATCATACAAGAGACAACTTCAATAATACTTTCAACGGACACCATAAACAACCAATACTAGAAACAACTGCACCATTGTATTAGATTTCAATTTGAGATCTCCATGATTTTACATATGCCACACAGTCTCATCTTTGCCAAAAAATTACATTCTACCCTATCTCCTCTATCCTCTATCCTATTTTTCTTATCGCCCTGCATTTTTTTTTCAAAATGAATATTTATACATTGAGAATATGAAAGGATGCATCCTTTCGGAAATGAGAAATGTCATACTTTACAAAAACAAAAGATAGAGAATAATTAGGCTCTATTTAGCCACAAATGAGTCTTAGCAAGGTGATCCAAATAATCCCGATGCTCATATGTGTCAGCATCTCCAACAGCATTTTGGATCATGATTTCCATCTTGATCATTTCCTCATTCTTTTCGCTTACCTCCTCCAACGCTATATCCTCTGTAGAAGCTATCATCATGACTTCATTCAACATTGACTCACATTCATTTTTCCATCTGGTGACATCTTTCAACTCACCTTTTTCATCAGAGAAAGTGATCACAGTTTTCCCAGTAGCCTCTATCAACCCCTGTTCATCCCCTTGCAACTCATCATGGAAGTTTCGATGGTGATTGATAATATGATTTGCAGCTTCAAGTGCAACACTGTTAGATTCATCACTTTGGGACAGTTCATGAAACTTCTCCATAATTCGTCCATCCATCCTTATATGCTCTTTCAATACAGCAAGAGTATGAGAGTATTTTCCCCACAACTTATTTAACCAAGATGTCAAAATATCCTGCCTCTTCTTGACAATTGCTGCAATTGCATCGTGCTTTCCATGGGAATAAGCACTTGATCCTATCTATTGATCTTTTGACTGAGAGCTTTCTCCTTGAGTGAGCATTTTGGTTGGCCCCATTGAAATACCAACCAAATCCTTCATTCTATCATTCTCTCTCAACATTCTTTCATTATTTTCCTTGTACATTTCTCTTTCTTTTATCAACAACTAAATTTGTGCTTTGTTCAATTTTGCAATTTTGATACCAATTTCAGCAGTAGCTATAGGATCAGCCTCTCCAACTTTTAGGGTCATGACATGGCCAAATGCCTTCTCTATGTCAATTACCACTGACTTCCTGTGAGGTGGGTATAAATCCTAGATCATCAATGATCCTTCATCAGTATTGTACTTAGACCCTGCATACACCTATGTAACACTTTCTCTGTCAAGCTTATGTGTAGCATTGCTATCCCTCAAGAAACTATCAAAAACAAGGGCTAAATTAAAATCAAGTCTAAGAAAGATCATGACACCAGCACTTTCCAACATTTTCCTCCCCTTTTCAGGAGTCATATTTTTCATTTCATCATCCACACATTTTCTCAATTGACCCAATAAGTGCTCCTGATTCCCTGAGGTTACATCATCAACATTCTCTCTTATTTCCTTCCCCTTCTACTTATACAAGAATGCTTTGAATTATGGGGAATTTATGAACTCATCATTTGAGATAAATGATCTATATTCCATATGCCTTGCATCAACATCACCACTTTCTACACTATGTTCTCTGGTTGGGCAAACATACTGCTGAGTCCTCAACTTGGATACCTTTTCTGATCTACCCTGTGGCAAATTATCCTTTGGTGTTTCCTCTTCTCTAGAAGACAATAGCTCTGCTTCCTACAACCCTTGGTTGTACCTTTCAACCACGATTTCAGCTTCATCTTCATTCAAGTTTCTGATCATATCGTCAAAGGGATAAGGTACATGCTGATACCCTCCAAAATGAATCCTCTCTTTGGCTGAATTGATATACCCTTCTGGGTCAAAGCTCTTCCTAGGTGGTCCTCTCTTCATATTATAATGCAACAATCTATTAAGAATTGAATTGTATCCTTTCTTAGACAACACAGTGAAATCACAAAAACACAATGTACTAGGCATAAAATCCTGCTTCCCAAAAGAGCTGAAATGCATCACACTGCTGTAATCCATCTGTCTGAAAATTTTCAAATATGCAACTCTATTTGGAATTGTCCTTGGTAGAATGAAAGGGGCATCTTCGAATCCATATACTCTAATCACTGTAGCTCCCTCCAAACAATACCAATCTCCCTAGTTATGATCAATTGGCCCATTGAAGTCCTTTGGCTGAAGGAATCTTTTAATCTCATAAGTCAATGAATAATTACAATGATACTTATACAACTTATACAATGTTTTTAAAAAATGTTCTTCAAAATGAATGAAACTAGAATTAGAAAACCTACTATCCCAAATAGCAGTCCACAACTGAATAGGCAATGCTTCACCTTCCTTACCAATTTCAGAAATTCTTATTTCAGGAGGCCATACTCCTAACTCCTGTCCAAAATACAGCACCAAGTGCATCAACAATGAATAGTGTCTGAGATGAACAATAGATGATCTGCCCTTGATATCCATCAATCCTGACTCAAGCCCCCTAGAAATGTATGAGGCATAGTCAAATGGCCTGGAGTTATGATACTGGATATCTATTGTGATAATCATTGGCACAATTGACATGAATTCTGGGGCATCCATTCCCAACACCTGACACACTGAGAAATATGTGTACTTCATATAAGGCTCAAACAAATCCACATGATAAGGAGGCCCCTAACTATCTTGTAGAGGTTCTAGCTTGTTGCCCTATTTGACTCTATGAATTGGCAACCTCCAACCCTTATAGATTGTATCCATTCTTGAGAATTCCTTCTCCAACTCTTCACAACTGATGTCCTCATTGCAGAACCCTTCCAATTTGAAAACCTCACCTATTGCTTCTTTTGATACATATATCTGTGGCTTTCCAGACATGTCACATATAGCTTTATGTTTTGGATCATAATGATCTGCAAGCAATCTCACTAGTTCTGCATTCACAAACACATTAGGGCACACCAGTTTCCCTACATTCAGCTTCCATGGGTTACAAACAGGTTCAAGGTAGTTTCTTCTGTGATAATGGAAATTGAATAGCTCATACCCTCTTACGGTAGTCTAGACATCACCTATGAACTTGCATTTATCATCTAACTTATCAACTTCTGCCCTAAGTTGTGTGGACCTTGTGGCTTTAGGCCCTGAACCAGGTAGCTGATCAATAAGGTCTTGATTTAACCTCTGTTCAGTGCCCTCATGCTTTGTATTAACCTTTTGTTTCTTTCCTTTTGACTGACTACTCTCACCAAGCTTTCTACCCTTAGCTTTTACAGAACTAGAAGACTCCATTCTTCAAAACTATAGAATCAAAAAAGTGGAAGGCTGAGAAAAAATTATTTATAGTATTCTGCTTGAGCTCCTCAGACTGAAAAATGTCCCAGTTCTCTGTTCACCTTTCCAATTCTTCTACAATCAATTCGGTACTGAAGAATTGATTAAATCTTTGCTTTTATATCCCATCATGCCATTAATGAAGCAAGAATGAAGGTTGATGTGAAACTGGCACTGTCACATCAAATGTCCTATCGGTGAGATATTTTCAAATCTGGGGCGAAGTACTTTTGCAATGTTTACTAAACCTTTTTCCAAGACATTCTGTGGTCTTACCGACACCTGGAATCAAACTGATGACTACAACTTGTATTTTTTTAAGTCACTATGACAATTTCAAGTCAGGGAGATGTCTCATAGATATCATTGTGTGTTACCGATATGCATTCTTCAATGTATTCTCCAGTCGCTGGGACATAATCACCCATTCGCTGATGAAAATAATCTTACCGATGAAATAAATTCCATCGACAAGACTCTAAAAACTCAGAAAGACTCATACCAACACCAAATGTTTCACCGAACCCTTACCTCTAGATTACTCCATTCGGAAAGACTCACCCCAAAATACTCTATCGGTATAACTTTCAAACCTCGGTGAAGCTCATACCGAAAACTTCTTCTCCTGGCGATGCATATCTCTATGGGCATAACTTTTGAATCGGCAAGACTCCATAGCTTCTCTCCGATAGCTTTTTGATGAAACCCCTTTATGCCTTATTGGAAAGACCCAACACCTTCGGTAGGACATTACTCCCATAGTCTTCTGTTTGGCCGATACATTACTCCATACACTAGTCAGTAAGACATGCTGACTTCGCCGTGACATTACAGCGATGCCTTAATCTTTTGCTGATATATTTTTTTTATATGCCGGTCGGTGAGACACAATGCATTCGCTATGACTTCACTCTGATAATGATTCCTTTGCTGAAATGACTCTTTTCTATCGCCAAGACAAAAGAAGTATCTTGTCGATAATCTGCAACAAGCATACATTAGTGAAAAATACATAGGTCGGGGAGACTTTCACCCTGTCTTGGCGATATGGGCAATACAATGAATGTGAAAGACTATATGGATTCAAATGGATCTTATGACAAAAATAAGAAAAGTACCATGAGGAGGGAACTTTATGTTTATGATGAGGACTCATTTTGGAAACTCATGAATGCAATTAACTATAAAAAACTAAAAATTTTATAGTTCTAACAGTGGCTCCATTTGGGGATGAATGATAGAAAGATCATTGCAAGGATCCAGATCATTGCAAGGATCCAGATTTCTGGGTGAGCAGACCAAACTCAAGGTGATGGATACATGAAAAAGGCAGCATGAATGAGGATACAAGTGACCCTACACTACTGTACATGGAAAATTTTATTTTGAAAGAAGGAAAATCAGGATTGTCCATGTACAGGCAAGTCATGTTCCTTTTATTTCCTAAACTACTATGCATGGAAAAGAATTTAAAGAGGATCATCAAGAGTTGACCATGCACTGGCAACCCTTAATCCTCTATATTATTCAAGAGAAAAATTGTTTCAGAAACTACCCATGTATAGGCAATTCCTGGTTTTCACCAACCATATTCTGTAGATAGTATGAGTCTTGGCCTTTCTTTCTAACCACAGCAAAAGGTCCCAACCACAAAGCTTCAAATTTCCCATGCTTTCCCTTCTCCTGGTACCTTGCGTTCCACATCAATACCAAATCACCTTCTCCAAATTTCCTATCCTTTGCCTTTTTGTCAAATAAATATTTCATCTATGTCTGCAACTTTATGTTTTGATTTTGAGCCACTCTCCTTGTTTCATCTAGTTCAGCTAGTTGTTCCATTCTTTCCTCCATGGGTTTAGGAACATCCAAATCTTCCTGAAGGAAAAACTTGTAGACTGGTAACAAATTCTGCAAAGGCATCCTAGCCTGTGTACCATACACTAATTCAAATGGAGATTTCCCAATTGTCTTTTTTAATGTAATCCTATCAGCCCAAACAACCAACTTTAACTTTGAGTCCCAGGCTTTCTTATTGTGACCTAACATTCTTCTTATAATCTTTAGAAGACTCTTATTGCTAGATTATGCTTGTCCATTAGCCTGTGGATGGTAAGGGGCTGCATAAGAAATAGTAATACCATTTGAACTACAAAAATTTCTGAATTCATCTGACCTAAAACACATCTCGTTGTCAGTGATCAACCTCAATGGAGTACCAAATCTAGTAATGATATTATCCATAAGGAATTGTGTCACCACCTTACTTGTAGCTTGTTTAGTTGGGATCGCCTCTACCCACTTGGTAAAATAATCAGTGGCCACCAGTATCCACCTATGTCCACCACTTGATTTTTCTTGTATCTCTCCAATGAAATCAATTCCCCATTGACGAAAAGGGGCATCAGCCTGCAAGGGCCGAAGTGGCAGAGCTCCTTGATACTTCAACTTTCCAGAGAACTTCTGGCAGGCTTCACATTTTCTCACATATACAAGAGTCATTAAAAATCTTAGGCCAATAATAGCCTACCCTGAGAATTTTATGCGCTGTTGTCTTTGTTGAGTAATGTCCTCCACAAACTCCTTCATGCATTTCACTCATAACATGTTTGGCTTGAAATTCATCTAGACATAACAATAGTATACCATTTCTATTCTTCCAAAATAGATCTCCACCCATAAAAACATACTTAGATGCCTGCAACTTCAGCGTTCTATTTTGGTTGTCATTCAATCCCTCTAGAAACTTCATGTATTTAAGATAATGTATAATATATATGTACCATTGAGTATGCTCAATGCTTGTAATTACATTTTATTCTTCTACATTGCAAATTTGGTTTGCTTCAATATTTGCCTCTGCCATTAATTTGGCCAAGCCCTGACCTCTTACCAGTTTAGTAATTTGTACCTCCATATCAAATTCTTGGATTTTTTTGATCCATTTGCATCTTTTACCTGTTACTTCAGACTGTGTTAGAATATCCTTGACAGCTGCATGGGGCACATAAGCAACCACCTTTTCTCCAACAAGATATGGCCTGAAAGCTTTAACAACTTTCACTAGTGCAAATGCCTGTTTCTCAATTATATCATACTTTAATTCAGACCCCTGTAATGACTTACTAAAGAAGGACACAGGCTGTTCATGACCTTCTTCATTCTTCTGTAGCATAAAAGCAGCAATAGTATGCATTGAGGTGAATGAAAATATCTGAAAAGGTTTTGCAAAGTCCAGAGATTTAAGAACAGGAGCTTCCTTGATGGCTATTTTGATAGATACAAAAGCTTCCAAGGCTTCTGTAGTCCACTCTACCTTTTGTCCTTTCTTCAACATTTTTGATATAGGTTTAATGATCTCAGCAAAATTAGAAAAAAATCTTCTGACAAAGTTAATCTTTCCAAAGAACGACTATATTGCCTTAACAGTTTTGGGGACATGAATTTTATCAATGGCCTCAACCCTCTCAGGATCTATCCTTATTCCTTCTTTTGAAACAATGTGTCCCAAGAGCTTACCTCCTCGTGGACAACAAAATGAAATTTCTCGTGGTTCAAGCACACCATATTTTTTATTTTTTTAGACTTGTGAATTGCAAAATACCCCTATAAATCGCAGCGCAGCTCGTAAACTTTTTAACGTGATCAAGCTGGGCGCTGACACGCCTCCTACCACGGACGGGAGACTAGAACTCGTGGACTGCCAGAGCCGCACCTACCACATTAACCGAGCTAGGCCCCCGGCCCTAATGTATCATATTCAATAGCTTTTATAAATACCTTTTCCAGATGATGAACATGATCTTCAGACTTCTTTGAGTAAGCAATGAGATCATCTTGATACACCACCATGATAACATTGATCAAATCAGTAAATGCCACATCCATAGCTCTCTGGAAAGTTGCCCCTACATTAGTGAGACCAAATGGCATTCTTATGTATACATAATTTCCCCAAGGGGTTGTGAATGTTATATTGTTCAAACTCTTTGACCATTACCTGGTTATAC
Organism: Sequoia sempervirens; assembly: GCA_007258455.2. Lineage (NCBI taxonomy): Eukaryota > Viridiplantae > Streptophyta > Pinopsida > Cupressales > Cupressaceae > Sequoia > Sequoia sempervirens. Next base: position 7,614 of record VDFB02228587.1, read on the forward strand.
CCTGAAAACCCATCCATCATAGACAACAGTTTGCACCCTGTTACCTTATGCAATACAACTTCCATATTGGGTAAAGGATAATTATCTTTGAGGGATGCCATGTTTAAATTTTTGAAATATACACAGAGCCTAATATCTCCATTCTTCTTTCTGACAGGGACTAAGTTTGAGACCCACGTTGAGTGCCTGATTGGTTTAATGATTCCACCATCTCTGAGCTTTGCTAATTCCTCCTGCATTTTAGGCTCCAATGTTGGATTTATGGGTCTTTGATTTTTTTTGAATGGCTTAGTATCTAGCTTTAATGGTATCTCATGCTGAAACAAATCTTCCCTGTATGCTTTTAGGTCTTCATAAAACCAAGCAAACACATGTTTATATTTTCTCAGAAATTCTATTAGCATTTTCCTTATTGTAGGACTTATCTTTTTCCCTATGTACACCTTTTTTGGTGCCATCTCAGTTCCCAAGTTAATTTCTTCAATATCTTCCCTTTTAATTGGTGTTTGTTTCATGAGAGAATGATCATTCCCATCATACACCCTCTCCAATGCCACTAAGCCTTTAGGAAGCTTATTTGTTTTGAGCTGTAAGATTTCCTTCCCAAAGATTGTTTGCTTCCCATCCACTTCTTCAACAAAGGCATTGAAGTCGATCTCTTGGGATTCAAACTAATCTATACAGTGGAGGAACTTCAAAAGATCAGTATCATCATTGAAGACCTACCAACTATAAATGTTGTTAGGAATAGTAGGTCTTGTCTTGAATTCAATTTGTGACACCCCAACCAACATAATATCATCTCTTTTCAATGCTACATTCGCTAGAAAATCAGCCATTATGTTCTTTTATCTATCTATCTACTCAATTGAGAAGGCATCAAACAACTCAATTGTATCCCATACAACATTTCTGTACTACTTCAATCTTTTATGTTTTACTGCATACTTGGACTTGACTTGTGAAACAACCAACTCTAAATCTCCAAGAAGAGTCAACAACTTAATTTTATGTTTCACAGCTATATTCAGTCATGTTAATAAAGCTTCATATTCTACCACATTGTTTGTACATTCAAATGCTAATAGGAATGAATACTTAAAAGTAATACCTTCTAGTGAAACAAATACTATCCCTACTCCATTACCTTCTTGGCTACAAGCTCCATCAAAGTACATATTTTACACACCATTGCAGTTTTGTTCAGCATGCTTCTCAATTGGATCACTATTGATCCACTATGGTTGGGCTGGTTCTATATTGAAACTCCCAAGATCAACATCATAGAAACAATTGATTTGATCTTGTGGTACATAGTCAATAAGTTGATTCATCCTCAACTCTATGTACAACTTCACCTCTTGGCCATTTATCATAATTGTTGCATAAGATAGATCAAACTGAACATTTCCACCAATAGCTATCATCCATTGTCTTGATAAAAGCATACCAAATTGAGGAGGAGTGTCTATTACTATTATATCAATATTGTAAGCCACTTGAGGATAAGCAGCTAGCTTGACTTCAACATCCTTCATTATACCTACCACAGGAACAGGTCGGTTATCCATTGCATAACATTTTCCTTCATATGTATCCACCCACATGCCTAGTTGTTTCATCACTCCCACTGGCATAATATTTGTGGCAGCACCAAAATCTATCATGCAATTTCTCAACAATTTGTTATTTATGAGTAATGTAGTGAAAAAAGGATCAACCTGTGGAGGACTTGTTAATACATTACTCAAGAAAATTACAGGAATACTTACTTTATCTTGCTTATTTTTAGCAGCCATATTATTTTCAAAACTTACATGTTTTTCATTTTCATTTGTTATCAATTGCACTGCACTGTCCTTGTATTCCTTAATTTTCATCATTTCAAGAAGTGGAACAAACATCTTTACCTAAGACAAGGCCTGAGTGAAGTCAAAAGAAGAACCTTCTGCCTTAATCATCTTCTTTTGTTCTGATGTTTCTCCTTTGTTCTCTTCTTTTTCTCTTTTACCTGACTAATCATTCTTTTGAATTTCTCTGCGTAATTCTTTCACTGCATCCTTTTGGACAAGCTTTTGTTTGCTTTCCTCATGTTTTTTGTTTTCAACCCTTTTCACAATTCCTTGTGTTTCCTTTTTCTCTTTCATGAAAATTCCCCTAGGAACACCTTCCTTCTCATTTAGTATCCTATTTCTCAACCAGTACTTACTCTTTGCTTCTTCAACAGCAGCAAGAGTTAATCTCTCTATCTCCTCTTCAGTGAGTTTCCTCATACTACATTGAGTAGGTGTTCTGATAGAATGTTGCTCTATATAATCTTCTTCAAAGTCAGAAAGGATCTACTGCTCAGCTATATGGACATTGTCTTTTTGATTTGATGCATCATAATCATAACCTTCATCCTCTGAAGATGAGTATCGCTCCTCCACATGGTGAAAAGTGTTTGAAGTTAAATACAATTTATGATCTTCTTCACTATTTCCCATTAACATTCCTTCCTCTTGCATTGCTTGGGCCACAACACAATAGTCTGGGGAATGTGGCTTATCACAGACTTCACAGAAATAACTGTTATTTACCATATAGGTTCCCTTCTTCCTCAATGGATCAGGAGTTTCTTTGCTTCCAGGCCTATCAGTTATAGGTTTTCCATCCTTCCAGTTTGTATTATAGGGCATATCATGCAACCTTGGCCTCGGCCTTTCATTCTTGTATGTGTTCTCCTATTTATATTGATAACTATTGTTTTGTTGAGAAGCCCTTTGGTTTTCTCTCTTATCAATTATCCCAACAGCCCTCCTATTGTTTTCAATTGTCTATGTTGTCTTCTGAGCTTCAACCAAGTCTCTTGGGAACCTGTTTCTTAGTTCATATATATTTTAGGATCGAATGCATTAAGGTAAACACTTAATGCCACAGAATCTGGAAACTTTGATCTAGGAGGTATTCTATTCTGTAGTTTATTGAATTTTTGGCTGAAGTCATAAATTGAGTCATTCTGGTTTTTCTAAATTCGCATCAATTCATTAAGAGCAGTATCAAGTGCACTTTTCATTCCCATATTGTTCAAGGAATTGGTCTTGAAATATTTGGAGAGAATAAATAGAAGCTATTGCTAGGCTATTAAACCAATCCCTAGCTTCTTCAATAAGAGACATCATGAATAATCTCATATGTAAATCTTCATAAGGAACATCCAAATCCTGAATGAAGGCATTAAAACTCCTTAAATGATCTTCGGCTATAATTGCACTACTCCCTATAAACTTGGGCACCAGGCCTCTCCAGCTGCCATCCATAGGGTAAGGATATAATTGAAACCCTACCAAATCAAATTGTCTGATCATAATAGTATATTGTTGAGGAGGAGGGTTAGGTGGATACTGATATTGGTACATAGGGTTATTATATTGTGCATTTTGCTATGGCACATGATGCTGACCAGGAGGTGGATGATTTGTATGTTGTGTGGGAATATGAGGTGGATGATTTGGCTGTCTATATTGATTCCCAATTTGATAGTGAGGGATCCTTGGTGGTTCAGAAGGCCCTGTACCATAATTACCCTATTTATGAGGTGGTACATACTTTGGGGGGCAACCACCTGTGTGAGGAATATTTTGAGCTTTTTGCAATTTGAATTCTCTCATTGCTTGTATCATCTAAGCCTTTTCTTATTCTTCCCTCTCCTTTTTCTGAGATTCAAACCATGCTTTAACTTGTTCATAAGTTAAAGATTCATAATCTTCTTGAGGAATCTCCTGATCAGTGGGTCCATTCTGGTTACCCTCCATTTTTTGATCATATTCATGCTGAATTCTGATTCATTTAGCCTCAAGTTCAGCTCTAAACTTAGGCTATTTCTGAGGATTGTAAACAAGATTCTTTTGATCTTCCGGGGTAAAAGGTTCTTCACTTGAGTCATCTTTCCATGTATCATAACAGTTATATGTTGCACAATGAGGTATTGATGATTTGTCTTTGTTTGTCATGCACATATCCTCACTTGCCCCTTTACCCTTGTCAGCCTTATCATTTTTGTATGTCCACTTACTACTACCAGAAGGAGCTCCAGAATGACCTCCCCTAAATTGAGATCTTCTTCCATTCATACTGCAATGTTTTATCAGAGTCGCCACTCACTTTCTTAAAAGTGAGAAACAATGGTTACTTGTTATTCCCAGTGGAGTCTATATATAGGATTTCTGACTCTATGATTAAGGCATAGATTCTTTGTTATCCCCAGTAGAGTTGCCAGTTTTTTAGCTCTCAAAAATGTAGGTTTGAACCATGATAGGTTGCCAAGCTTCCACAATGTTTTAGGGTAACAGACAAGCTCAAAAGATTTTGGACCTTCTACTCTTTAGGTGCTACTAGACCTAGGCGGGTATACCTATCTAAATGATGCAAACTTTAATTATGATTATCTTTCATGCAATAATTTGTCCAATATGGAAAATGAAAATGGACAAATAAAATCAAATTTGGTATAAATTGTATATCAATATTCAAAACTAAACCCTAATATGTTTCGTTAATAGATGTAAAAATATGAGTGAAACTAAAGAATGAAAATGAAAAGACCAATGCTTTATAGGGTTTGCGGAGTCAAGAGAAATCTGAAATAAGTGCTTTGTTTGGGAAGACATTCAAGTTATTTAGCATTTATTTGGTTTGTAGCTTGTATAAACATGCAAGATTACGATTACTAAGTTCTTCTTAGTGATCCAATTGACATTCTCTAATTACTATGATCAATTTAAAGAATTTAATCTTTACTGGAAAGAAACAATTAATTGACCATACAGATGCAGCAAATGTGCACTAACAAACTAGATATAAACTTGTCACACCAATTCAAATAACTAGAAAACATCATACAGGAGACAACTTCAATAATTCTTTCAACAAACAGCATAAACAACCGATACTAGAAACAATTGCACCATTGTATTAGATTTCAATTTGATATCTCCATGATTTTACATATGCCACACAATCTCATCTTTGCCAAAAAATTACATTCTACTGTATCTCCTCTATCCTCTATCCTATTCTACTTATCACATCGCATTTTGTTTTCAAAATGAATATTTATACATTGAGAATATGAAAGGATGCATCCTTTCGGAAATGAGAAATGTCATATTTTACAAAACAAAAGATAGAGAATAATTAGGCTCTATTTAGCCACAAATGAGTCTTAGCGAGGTGATCCAAATAATCCTAGAACTCATATATGTTAGCATCTCCAACAGCATTCTGGATCGTGATTTCCATCTTGATCATTTCCTCATTCTTTTCGCTCACCTCCTCCAACGTTGTATCCTCTACAGAAGCTATCATCATGACTTCATTCAACATTGACTCAAATTCATTTTTCCATCTGGCGGCATCTTTCAATTCACATTTTTCATCAGACAATGTGATCAAAGTTTTCCTGGTAGCATCTATCAACCCCTGTTCATCCCCTTGAAGCTCATCATGGAAGTTTCGATGGTGATTGATAATATGATTTGCAGCTTCAAGTGCAACACTATTAGAATCATCACTTTGGGCCAGTTCATGAAACTTCTCCATAATTCATCCATCCATCCTTATATGCTTTTTCAGTGAAGCAAGAGTATGAGAGTATTTTCCCCACAACTTATTTAACCAAGATGTCAAAATATCCTGCCTCTTCTTGACAATTTCTACAATTGCATCGTGCTTTCCCTGGGAATAAGCACTTCATCCTATCCAATGATTTTTTGCCTAAGATATTTCTCCTTGAGTGAGCATTTTGGTTGGCCCCATTGAAATACCAACCAAATCCTTCAGTCTATCATTCTCTCTCAACATTCTTTCATTATTTTCCTTGTACATTTCTCTTTCTTTTATAAGCATCTAGATCTGTGCTTTGTTCAATTTTGCAATATTAACCCCAATTTTTTTAGTAGCCACAGGATCAACCTCTCCAACTTTTAGGGTCATAACATGGCCAAATTCCTTCTTTGTGTCAATTACCACTGATTTCCTGTGGCATGGGTACAAATCCCATATCATCAATGATCCTTCATCAGTATTATACTTGGAGCCTGCATACACCTCTATAACACTTTCTCTATCAAGCTTATGTGTAGCATTGCTATCCCTCAAGAAACTATCAAAAACAAGGGCTGAATTCAAATCTAGTCCAAGAAAGATCATGAAACCAACACTTTCCAACATTTTCCTCCCCTTTTTAGTAGTCATGTTTTTCATTTCATCATCCACACATTTTCTCAATTGACCCAATAATTACTCTTCATTCCCTGAGGTGACATCATCAACATTCTCTCTTATTTCCTTCCCCTTCTGCTTATACAAGAATGCTTTGAATTATGCAGAATTTATGAGCTCATCATCTAAGACAAATGATCTTTATTCCATATGCCTTGCATCAACATCACCACTTTCTATACTCTATTCTCTGGTTGGGAAAACATACTGCTGAGTCCTCAACCGGGATACCTTTTTTGGTTTGCCCTGTGGTACATTATCTTTTGGTACCTCTTCTCCAAAAGAAAATTGCTCTGTTTCCTACATCCTTTGGTTGTACCTTTCAACCACCATTGCAACTTCATCTTCATCCAAAATTCTGATCATATCATCAAAGGGATAGGGTACATGCTGATACCCTCCAAAATTAATCCTCTCTTTGGTTGAATTGATATACTCTTCTAGGTCAAAGCTCTTCCTGGGTGGTCCTCTCTTCATATTATAATGCAACAATCTATCAAGGATTGAATTGTATCCTTCCTTAGACAACACAGTGAAGTCACCAAAACACAATGTACTAGGCATAAAAGCCCACTTCCCAGAAGAGCCGAAATGCATCACATTGCTGTAATCCATCTGTCTGACAATTTCCAAATATGCAACTCTATTTGGAACTATCCTTGGCAGAATGAAAGGCACATCTTCAAATCCATATACTCTGATCACTGTAGCTCCCTCCAAAAAATACCACTCTCCCTAGTTATGATCAATTGGCCCATTGAAGTCCTTTGGCCATAGGAATCTCTTAATCTCATTAGTTAATGAATAATTACAGGGATATTTATACAATCTGTACAATGTTTTCACAAAATGTTCTTCAAAATGGATGAAACTAGAATTAGCAAACCTGCTATCCCAAATAGCAGTCCACAACTGAACAGGCAATGCTTCACCCTCATTACCAATTTGAGAAATTCTTATTTCAGGAGGCCATACTCCCAACTCATGTCCAAAATATAGCACCAAGTACATCAACAATCAATAGTGTCTAAGATGAACAATAGATGATCTACCCTTGACAGCCATCAGTCTTGAATCAAGCCCCCTAGAAATGTACGAGGCATAGTCAAATGGCCTGGAGTTATGATACTGGATATCTGCTGTGATAATCATTGGCATAATTGACATGAATTGTAGGGCATATATTCCCAACACCTAACACACTGACAAATATGTGTACTTCATATAGGGCTCAAACAAATCCACATGATAAGGAGGCCCCTCACTATCTTGCAAAGGTTCTGGCTTGTTTCCCTATTTGACTCTGTGAATTGGCAACCTCCAACCCTTATAGATTGTATCCATTCTTGAGAATTCCTTCTCCAACTCTTCACAACTGATCTCCTCATTGCAGAACCCTTCCAATTTGAAAACCTCACATATTGCTTCTTTTGATACATATATTTGTGGCTTTCCAGATGGGTCACATATAGCTTTATGTTTTGGATCATAATGATCTACAAGCAATTTCACTAGTTCTGCATTCACAAATACATTAGGGCACACGAGTTTCCCTACATTCAACTTCCATGGGTTACAAACAGGTTCAAAGCAGCTTCTTTTGTGATAATGGTAATTGAATAGCTCATTCCCTCTTATGGAAGTCTAGACATCACCTATGAACTTGCTTTTATCATCTAACTTATCAACTTCTGCCCTAAGTTGTGTGGACCTTCTGGCTTTATGCCCTGAACTAGGTAGCTGATCAATAATGTCTTGATTTAACCTCCACTCAGTGCCCTCATGCTCTGTATCAACCTTTTTTTTATTTCCTTTTGACTGACTACTCTCACCAAGCTTTCTACCCTTAGCTTTTCCAGAACCAGAAGACTCCAATCTTCAAAACTACAAAATCAAAAAAGTGGAAGGCTGAGAAACAATTACTTACAGTATTATGCTCGAGCTCCTCAGACTGAGAAATGTCCTAGTTCTCTGTTCACCTTGCTAATTCTTCTACAATCAATTCGGTACTAAAGAATTGATTAAATCTTTGTTGTTATATCTTGTCGTGCCATTTGTGAAGCACGAATGAAGGCTCATTTGAAACTAGCACTATCACGTCAAATGTCCTATCGGTGAGATATTTTTAAATCTGGGGTGAAGTCCTTTTGCAACGTTTACTAAACCTTTTGGCAAGACATTTTGTGGTCTTACCGACACCTGGAATCAAACTGATGACTACCGCTTCTATTTTTCAAGTCGCTGTGACAATTTCAAGTCGGGGAGATGTCTCATAGATATCATTGTGTCTTACTGATATGCATTCTTCAATGTATTCTCTAGTCGCTGGGACATAATCACCCTTTCGCCGATGAAAATAATCTTACCGATGAAATAAATTCCATCGACAAGACTCTAAAAACTTGGAAAGACTCATACCGACACCAAATGTTTTGCCGAACCCTTACCTCTGGAATACTCCATTTGGCAAGACTCACCCCGAAATACTCTGTTGGTATAACTTTCAAACCTCGATGAAGCTCATACCCAAGACTTCTTCTCCTCGGTGATACATATCTCTATCGGCATAAGTTTTGAATGCGACAGAGACTTCATGGCTTCTCCCCGATAGCCTTTTGATGAAACCCCTTTATGCCTTATCAGCAAGACCCAACACCTTCGGTAGGACATTACTCCAATAGTCTTCTGTTTGGCTATGAATTCACTCCGACAATGATTCCTTTTCCAAAATGCCTCTTTATCACCCGAGAAACAAAAGAAGTGTCATGTCGATGATCTGCAACAAGTATATATTAGTGAAAAATTCATAGGTCGGGGAGACTTTCACTACGTCTTGCTGAAATAGGCAATACAATGGAATGTGAAGAACTTGATGGATTCAATTGGATCTTATGACAAAAAACAAGCAAGACACTATGAGGGGGGAACTTTATTCTTATGATGAGGACTAATTTTTGGAAACTCATGAATGCAATTGACTGTAAAAATTTCAAAATTTTACAGTTCAAATAGTGGCTCCGTCTGGGGATGAATGATAGTAAGATCATTGCAAGGATCCAAATTTCTAGCTGAGTAGACCAAACTCAAGGTGATGGATTAGGTGAACCAAGTAGCATGAATGAGAATGCAAGTGACCCTACACTACTGTACATGGAATAAAAAATATTGAAAAATAGAAAAATCGGGATTGTCCACGTACTTGCAAGTCCTGTTCCTTTTATATCCTAGACTACTGTGCATGGAAAATAATTTTAAGGAGCATCATCAAGAGTTGTCCATGCACTGGCAACCCTTAATCCTCATTGTTACATCAAGAGAAAAATTGTTTCAGAAATTGCCCATGTACAGGCAATTCTTGATTCTCACCAGCCATATTTTGTAGATAGTATGAGTCTTCCCCTTTCTTTCCAACCACAACAAAAGGTCCCAGCCACAAAGCTTCAAATTTACCATGCTTTCCCTTCTCCTGGCACCTTGCGTTCCACATCAGTACCAAATCACTTTCTCCAAATTTTCTATCCTTTGCTTTTTTATAAAATAAATATTTCATCTGCATCTGTAACTTTATATTTTGGTTTTGGGAAACTCCTTATTTCATCAAGTTCAGCTAGCTACTCCATTCTTTCCTCCATAGGTTCAAGAATATCCAAATCTTCCTTAAGGATGAACTTGTAGACTAGTAACAAATTCTGCAAAGGCATCCTAGCCTGTGTTCCATACACTAATTCAAATGGAGACTTTCCAATTTCCTTTTTTACTATAATCCTATCAACCCAAACAACTAGTCTTAACTTTGAATCCCAACCTTTCTTATTGTTACCTAACATTCTCCTTATAATCTTTAGAAGACTCTTATTGCTAAATTCTGCTTGTCCATTAGCCTGTGGATGGTAAGGGGCTGCATAAGAAATAGTAATACCATTTAAACTACAAAACTTTTGAATTCATTTGATCTAAAACACATCCCATTGTCAGTAATCAACCTCAATGGTGCACCAAATCTGGTAATGATATTATCCATCAAAAACTGTGTTACCACCTTACTTGTGGCTTGTTTTGTTGGGATCGCCTCTACCCACTTGGTAAAATAATCAGTGGCCACCAGTATCCACCTATTTCCACCACTTGACTTTTCTTGTATCTCTTCAACAAAATCAATTCCCCATTGATGAAAAGGGGCATCAACCTGCAAGGGACGAAGTGGCAGAGCTCCTTGATACTTCAATTTTCTAGAGAACTTCTGATAGGCTTCACATTTCCTCACATATGCACTGTTGTCTTTATTGAGAAATTTCCTCCACAAAATCCTTCATGCATTTCACTCATAACATGTTTGGCTTGAAATTCATCCAAACATAACAATAGTATACCATCCCTATTCTTCCAAAATAAATCTCCATCCATAAAAACATACTTGGAAGCCTGCAACTTCAACGTTCTTTTCTGGTTGTCATTCATTCCCTCTAGACATTTCATGTATTTAAGATAATACATTATATCTGTATACCATTGAGTGTGCTCAATGCTTGCAATTACATTTTCTTCCTCTACATTGCAAATTTGGTTTACTTCAATATTTTCCTCTGCCATTAATTTAGCCAAGCCCTGACCTCTCACTAGTTTAGTAATTTGTATCTCCATGTCAAATTCTTGGATTTTATTGATCCATTTGCATCTTTTACCTATTACTTCAGACTGTGTCAAAATATCCTTAACAATTGTATGAGGAACATAAGCAACCACCTTTACTCCCACAAGATATGGCCTGAAAGCTTTTACAACTTTCACTAGTGCAAATGCTTGCTTCTCCATTATATCATACTTTAATTCAGACCCCTGTAATGACTTACTAAAGAAAGATACTGGTTGTTCATGACCTTCTTCATTCTTCTGTAGCATAACAACAACAATAATGTGCATTGAGGCAAATGAAAAAAATTGAAAAGGTTTTGCAAAGTCCAGAGATTTAAGAACAGGAGCCTCCTTGATGGCTTGTTTAATGGATACAAAAGCTTCCAAAGCTTTTGCAGTCCACTCTATCTTTTTTCCTTTCTTCAACATTTTTGATATAGGCTTAATAATCTCAAAAAAGTTAGAAACAAATCTCCTAACAAAATTAATCTGTCCAAAGAATGACTATATTGCCTTAACAGTTTTAGGGACAGGGATTTTATCAATGGCCTCCACTCTTTCAGGGTCTATCCTGATCCATTCCTTTGAAAAAAATTCCCCAAAAGCTTACCCTTCGTGACTGCAAAATGGCATTTCTTAGGGTTCAAGCTAATACCATATTCAATAGCTTTTATAAATACTTTTTCCAGATGATGAACATGATCTTCAGACTTCTTTGAGTAAGTAGTGAGATCATCCTGATATACCACCATGATAACATTGATCAAATCAGCAAATGCCACATCCATGGCTCTTTGAAAAGTTGCCCCTGCATTAGTGAGACCAAATGGAATTCTCAGATAAACATACGTTCCCCAAGGAGTTGTGAATACTATTTTGTATTGCTCAGATTCTTTGACCTTAACCTGATTATACCCTGAGAATCTGTCCATCATAGACAACAATTTGCAGCCTGTCACCTTATGCAATATGGCCTCCATAATAGGCAAAGGATAATTGTCTTTGAGGGATGCCATGTTGAGATTTCTAAAATCTACACATAATCTGATGTCTCCATTTTTCTTTCTCACAGGGACCAAATTTGAAACCCATGTTGAATGTCTAATTGGCTTAATGATTCCACCATTTTTGAGCTTCATCAATTCCTCCTTCATTTTAGGTTCCAGAGTTAGATTTATAGGTCTCTGCTTTTGTCTAAATGGTTAAGCATCTAGCTTCAATGGTATCTCATGCTGAAACAAATCCTCCCTATATGCTTTCAGATCATCATAAGACCAAGAAAATACATGTTTATATTTTCTCAACAATTCAATCAACATTCTTCTAATTGTAGGACTTATCCTTTTCCCTATGTATACCTTTTTTGGTTCCATCTTAGTCCCCAAGTTAAATTTTTTGATATCTTCTCTTTTGACTGGTGTCTACTTCATAAGGGACCGATCACCTCCATCATACACCCTCTCAAGTGCCACTAATCCTTTAGGAAGTTTATTTGTTTTAAGCTGCAAGATCTCCTTCCCAAATACTATTTCTTTTCCATCGACTTCTTCATCAAAGGCATTGAAGTCGATCTATTGGGCTTCATACTGATCAACACAGTGCAAACATATTTAAAGGTCAATATTATCATTAAAAACCTGCCAATTATATATGTTATCAGTCATAGTAGGCCTTGTCTTGAATTCAATTTGTGACACTCCAGCCAATGTAATATCATCTCTTTTCAATGCTACATTTGTGAGAAAATTAGCCATTATGTTTTTTGATCTATCTACCCACTCAATTGAGAAGGCATCAAACAACTCAATTGTATCTCATACAACATTTCTGTATTGCTTTAGTCTTTTGTGTTTTGCTGCATACTTTGACTTAATTTGTGAGACAACTAAATCTGAATCCCCTAGAACAACAAGCAATTTGATTTTATGTTTCACAGCTATATTTAATCCTGTTAATAAAGCTTCATATTCCGCCACATTGTTTGTACATTCGAATGCTAACAGGAATGAATACTTAAAAGTAGTACCTTCTAGTGAAACAAATACTATCCTTGCTCCATTACATTCTTGGCTGCAGGCTCCATCAAAGTACATCTTCCATACACCATTGTAGTTCTGTGCAACATGCTTCTCAATTGGATCACTATTGATTAGTTCTTGCTGGGATGGTTCTACATTGAAACTCCCAAGATCAACATCACAGAAACAATTTATTTGATCTTGTGTCACACAGTCAATAAGTTGATTCATTCTTGGCTCCCTGTACAATTTCACCTCTTGGCCATTTACTGGAATTGTTGCATAAGATAGATCAAACTAAACATTTCCACCAATTGCTTCCGTCCATTGTCTTGATAAAAGCATACCGAACTGAGGAGGGATGTCTATTACTATTATATCAATATTGTAAGCTACTTGAGGATAAGCAGCTAACTTGACTTCAACATCCTTTATTATACCCACCACAGGAATGGGTCTATTATCCATTGCATAACATTTTCCTTCATATGTATCCACCAACATGCCTAGTTGTTTCATCACTCCCACTGGCATAATATTCATGGTAGCACTAGAATCTATCATGCAGTTTCTCAACAATTTGTTATTTATGAGTAACGTAGTAAAAAAGGGATCAAATTGTGGAGGAATTGTCATCAAATTGTGGAGGAATTGTCAATACATTACTCAAGCATATTTGTGGAATACTTACTTTATCCTACTTATTTTTAGCAGCCATCTTATTTTCAGAATTTACATGTTTTTCATTTTCATTTGTTATCAATTGCACTTCACTGTCTCTATATTCCTTAATCTTCATCATCTCAAGAAGTGGAATAGACATCTTTATCTGAGACAAAGCCTAAGTGAAATCAAAAGAGGAACCTTTTGCTTTAATCATTTTCTTTTGTTATGATGTTTCTCCTTTGTTCTCTTCTCTTTCTTTTTTACCCGGCTAATCAGTCTTTTGAATTTCTTTGCATAAGTCTTTCACTGCATCCTTTTGGACAGGCTTTTGTTTTCTTTCTTCATGTTGTTTTTTTTCAGTTTTCTTCAAAACTCCTTGTGCAGCCTTTTGATCTTTCATAAAAATTCCTCTGGGGACACCCTCTTTCTCATTTACTATCCTGTTTCTCAGCCAATACTTACTCTTTGCTTCTTCTACTGCAGCAACAGTCAATCTTTCTATCTCTTCCTCAGTAAGTCTCTTCACATTACTTTGAGCGGGCACCTCAATAGGTTGTGGTTCTGCATAATCATCCTCAGAGTCAGAAAAGACATGCTACTCAGCCATATGGACATTGTACCTTTGTTTTGAAACATCATATTCATAACCTCCCTCCTCCAAAGATGAGTACCTCTCCTCAACATGGTGAAAAGAATTTGAAGTTAAGTAGATCATGTGATCTTCTCCACCATCTCCCATTAACACTCCTTCTTCTTGCATCCTCTGGGCTACAACACAATACTCAGGGGAATGTGGCTTATCACAAGCCTCACAAAAATAATTTTTATTCACCATATATGTTCCCTTCTTTCTCAATGGATCAGGAGTCTCCTTGTTTCTAGGCCTATTTGTCATAGGTTTTCCATCTTTCCAATTTATGTTATAAGGTATGTCATGCAACCTAGGCCTTTCATTCCTATATGTATTCTCCTACTTATATTGATAATTATTATTTTGTTGAGGAGCTCTAGGGTTGTCTCTCTTGTTCATTATCCCAACAACCTTTCTGTTGTTCTCAATTGTTAATGCTATCTTTTTTGCTTTAGCTAAGTCCCTTGGGAACCTATTTCTTAGTTCATACCCTGTTTTAGGGTTGAATGCATTCAAGTAAACACTTAATGCCACAGAGTCTGGCAAATTTGATCCAAGAGGTATTCTACTATGTAATTTTTTGAATCTTCTATTGAAATCAAAGATTGAATCATTCTGACCTTTCTAAATTTGCATTAGTTCATGGAGAGTAGCATCTGGTGCACTTAGATTCCCAAATTGTTCAAGGAATCGATCCTAAAATATTTGGAGAGAATCAATAGAGGTTGTTGCTAGGCTATTGAACCAGTCCCTAGCTTCTTCAATAAGAGACATCATGAATAATCTCATATGAAAATCTTCATACGGTACATCCAAATCTTGAATGAAAGCATTAAAAATTCTTAAATGATCTTCGGCTGTGGTGGCATTACTCCTAGTAAACTTAGGCACTAGGCCTCTCCAGCTGCCATCCATAGGGTAAGGATATAATTGAAACCCTACCAAATCAAATTGTCTAATCATGGTAGTATATTGTTGAGGAGGAGGGTTAGGTGGATATTGATATTGGTACATTGGATTATTGAATTGGGTATTATGATGTGGCACATGACACTAACCAGGAGGTGGATATATATTTGTATGTTGTGTAGGAATGTGAGGTGGATGATTTGGTTGTCTATATTGATTCCCAACTTGATGGTGAGGGACCCCAAATGGATCAGAATACCCTGCACCATGATTACCCTGTTTATGAGGTGGAACATATTTTGAGGAGCCACAAGCTGTGTGAGCAATGTTCTGAGCTTTCTGCAATTTGAATTCTCATATAGCTTGTATCATCTAAGCTTTCTCCTGCTCTTCCCTCTCCTTTTTCTAAAATTCAAACCATGCTTTAACTTCTTCATAAGTTAAAGATTCATAATTTTCTTGAGGAGACTCATGATCTATGGGTCCATTCTGATTACCTTCCATTTTCTGATCATACTCATGCTGAATTATGATTCGTTCAGCCTTAAGTTCTGCTCTAAACTTAGCCTATTTTTGAGGATTGCAAAAAGGGTTCTTTTGATCTTCTGGGGTACAAGGCTCTTTAGTTTAACTATATTTCCATGTGTCAAAACAATTATGTCTCACCATGAGGTATTGATGATTTGTCTTTATTCGTCATGCACATATCCTCACTTACCCCTTTACCCTTGTCAGCCTTATCATTTTTGTATGTCCACTTACTATTACCAGCAGGAGCTCAAGAATGACCTACCCTAAATTGAGATCTTCTTCCATTCATATTGCAATATTTTATCAGAGTCGCCACTCACTTTCTTAAAAGTGAGAAAAGATTGTTTCTTGCTATTCCCAGTGTAGTTTGTATATAGGACTTTTGACTCTATGATTAAGGCACAAATTCTTTGTTATTCCCTAGTAGAGTCACCAATTTGTTAGCTCTCAAAAATGCAAGTTTGAACCATCAAAGGTTGCTAAGCTTTCACAACGTTCTAGGGTAATAGACAAGGTCAAAAAAAATTTTGGACCTTCTACTCTTCAAGTACTACGAGACCTAGGTGGATGTACCTATTTGAATGATGCGGGCTTGATTTATAATTATCTTTCATGCAATGATTTTTCCATGATGGCATATGAAAATAGACAAATAAAATCAAATTTGGTATAAATTGTATACCAGTATTCAAAACTAAACCCTAATATGTTCAGTTAATAGATGTAAAAAATATGAGTGAAGCTAAAGAATGAAAATGAAAAGACCGGTGCCTTATAGGGTTTGCGAAGTCAAGATAAATCTGAAACAAACGCTTTGTTCTAGCATACATTCAAGTTATTTAGCATTTTATTGGTTTATAGCTTGTATAAACATGCAAGATTATTATTACTGAGTTCTTCTTAGTGATCCAATTGACATTCTCTAATTACTATAATCAATTTAAAGAATTTAATCTTTACTGGAAAGAAACTATTAATTAACCATATAGATGCAGCAAATGTGCATTGACAAACTGGGTATAAACTTGTTATACCAATTCAAACAACTGGAAAACACCATATTGGAGACAACTTCAATAATATTTCAATGAATACCATAAACAACCGATACCAAAAACAATTGCACCATTGTATTAGATTTCCATTGATATCTCCATGATTTTTACATATGCAACACGGTCATCTTTTCCAAGAAATTATATTCTACCATCCTTCTC
>VDFB02228590.1:0-12239 GCA_007258455.2 Sequoia sempervirens
ATCAGCTACATCCTGGATCGAATCAGTTCATTCTCACCCGACAAGTTGAAAAGAATCTTGAGGTCCGCGCCAAGCTCATCTAAAGATTTTGTGGAATTAGAATTGCCTACTAGAGCGAGAAAGAAGAAAGAAGTCCGTCCGAGTAAAGAAGTCGAGTCAAGTGAAGAAGTGTTGTCAAACGAAGAAGCTCAGTCTAGTGAAGAAAGCGGAGAAGAGATTACAAGTTTGTTCCGAACTCCACCAAGTGTTTCAAGGTTTGCTCAACCTAAAGCCGTTCAAGTTACTACACCAGTGTTCGTTCAGCAACCAGTTCAGGTTACCACAACCCCAGTTATCGTATATCAAAGGAGGTATCCAAATCAAGCAATGGCTCAACCAGGAGGCCAACCCGCTCCTAACGGTGCTACTTGGCTCGTTACTAATCCTTCACCTCTAGAGTTTGCTGATTATCACGATATGCCAAAGAAACCGGAGCATTTCTGCACCAAGTATCAAGTCCATGATCCGAACCGTTCTGCTGAGGACCATATTAAGATGTTCGAAGATCATTTGCGAAACCGACAAATTGCATACGCAGATGTGGCATGCAGATTGTTCCCGTATTCCTTGGGAGAAGAAGCACACTTCTGGTTTATACACTTACCAGTTGGATCCATCAGGACATGGGAGCAGATGAAGGAGGCTTTCATTGGGAAGTTTGGTATTCCTATCACCCCAGTGGAGCTCTTCCGCTAGTTCACGGAGGTAAGAAGACAAGACAAAGAGCCTATCCATGCCTTCAATAATAGATTCCAAAAGGCTCTCACAAGGCTACGTCCTCCGTACATGATTCCCGATGCAAGGGAAAATTACTATGCAGCCTTGGACCCATTGACCGCTATGTTTGTGAGACAAGCTCATCCCATACCAGCAGATATGAATCAAGCATATGCTAAGGCGGTTGAAGTAAGTCAGAATATGGGCCAAAACATAACTGGACCTTCTTTGTACACTGGCTTGGTCACCACGAATAATCAAATGCAGACTCTTACTCCGGCATGGAATCAGCAGATTCCAGCGTTGAATCCAGTTCCACAACCAGCATATCACGTTACACCGCCATCTGATCAATTGATTCTCCATCCTGGGGTACCTCTATCCCAGACTCCGGCCACGCAGCCTGTCTATCTCCAGAACACGGTACCTGCAACAAGGACACAAGAGGAGAAAGATGAAATGAAGGAATTAGTAGAGCAAATGAAAAGGCTGTCATCTGAGGTAACTCACCTCAGAAATCAAAATAATCAAATGCAATCAATGATAAAGAATTATCAGGCACATCCAGGTGCCAATCGAGGATATCACAATAATCCTCAACAGCATCAAGATGCCCATCAAGGACATGGACACGATAACAGCCATGGGTATCGAAATAATAATCAAGGGTATCAAAAGAGGTCCTGGAATACTGGACCTAACAATGGAGGAGTTCCATCACCGCTGGATAACCCGCCGCCTCCAGAAAATCGTCCCACGGACAGAGTATTTCTGGCAGAAGCTGCTATGTCAGGATGGTGTCGGCTTCATAACACAAGTCAACACTCAGAATTACAATGCCATGAGTTTCAAGTAGCGGCTGATATCTTCAAAGGAGAAGTGAAAAGCACGGAAGGTACTGAAAATCCTCCAACTACTGGATATGAGATTGTACCAGTGCAAAGATATGACCAGGCACTAATCATAGAAAGTGTCAATCTTGTGTCCGAACACCAGAACTACGCGCCACCGGAAGCTAATTATAGATTTCCACCAGCTTCGGCTAACGGTCCCGTGGAGGCGCCAGATACTCAAGTTTATGAGGAAGCTCAAGTTTATTCAGAGGCTCAAACGTATTCAGAAGTTCAAGGTACTTATTCAGAGGAGCCACATGACCAGGGTAACTACATTTTCCCACCTCTCGATAATAGTGTTTTGGTAGAAGGGAGTAGAGAGGTGCAAGCATTCCAGACTTCCGGAGGAGCAGCACCTAAGGTGTACCAGAGGACTTATCACCAGAAAGAGCCTTTGACGTCCTCTATTCCTCCGAATAACTTTGCAACCCCGCCGAATCCAAATGCAAGTAACAATCCGAATTTGCCTCGGGATTCTCCGGAGTATAGACAGCAGAACGTGATGCAGAATAGAAATGGACAACAAACTGTCCAGCAACAGCCAATCCACGTGATGCAGCGTCCTCAAAAGGACAATCTTCCAAGAGATGATATGAAAAGATTAAGTTCTTACGTGCTAGAGGAAGTGAAGAAGATAAAGGTTAGTCTTCCCTTGTATGAGTTGATGAAAATCTCTGAGGTTAGAGATACAATTTTGGGAAGTCTATATGAGACACCAGTTGCGAAAAGTACACCTCAGGAAACACCTAGTTCATCAAGGAATCCTCCAGTAAATGTACAATCCCGTCCTGTGCAGAATGCAAACATGGTAGAGGAAGTGCCTTACGCGCCGTTCAACGCTTGGGAAGCTCCACAGCAGTCCCAAGGTTTTGTGGGGGTAGTACAAGGATCTTCAAGCGAACCTGAAAAGCCAAGGACCGAGGATAAGAGAAGAGTTAGATTCAATTTGCCCGCAGAACAAAGGCAAGAACAGACACAGAGGGTCACTCGTGATAATCAGATTCCACAATGGGATGAAAAGAATGAAAGAAAGAGCATTGTACCCGAGGAAAGGAAGAAACCAGTAGTATTCTACCAGGGGAAAGATGAGCCAGCCCCGTTCTTGGTATCAGTTAGAATCTTTGGGAAGTTATTGCACAATTGTTTGATAGATTCAGGTGCTTCTAGCAACGTCATGCCATTAAAGGTGTGTCAAAGGTTGGGTATAGTCCCGTTGCATACCACCAAGAAGGTGACCCAACTTGACAAGACTGAAGTACCAGTGGTTGGGGAGTTAAATAATATTCATATGCAGTTGTCAGCTGATCCCCGAATCCAGAGCTGTATTGACATCTCAGTGGTCGACATACCGGATGGGTATGGCATGTTACTGAGCCGGGACTGGGCAAGAAAATTGAATGGATACATTGCAACAGACTTCTCCCACATGTGGCTTCCATGGAAAGGAGTCCCAAATCAAATCAAGGTTGATAGTACACCGAGACTGAAGCTGATGATCACAGAATATGGAGAGGATAATGAAATTATGTTCGTAGAAACTGACTTAGGTTCGTATAGGCCTGTCAAGCAAGAAATACTGATGCTGCAAAGTGCAAATGAGGGGAGATGTTTAGAAGACACCATCAGCTCCACCGAGGTTTTGATTGAAAGCGACACAAGTGATAGTGAAGGTGGAGGAACATTTGAGAATTTCAGGGACTTTGTCCTAAACAGCGTGAAGCAAGAAACAGAGTTAGGGAAAGATGCTTCAATTAAAAATTTGCTGCTCCCCAACTGGTGCCGAATACACGAAGCATTTCATTCAGAAATCACCTGTGCCCTGTGCAAGGTGGCACTAGAGCAAGTTGCGAGGCTCGTCCCACCGACTTCCTTGCCAGAAGAACATCAAAAGATGAATGAGGAGAATGGTGTTGTGATAGAAGAAATTGTAAAAGATGATACCCCTCAGTCAAAGATTAAAGAAAAGACTCCAGAGGTCTGCAATCAAGAAGAGACACGTGTTCGGTCTCCCAATACCCCTACAGATAATCAAGTGTGGACTTTAAGGTTTGATGGATCGAAGTCCAAGAAAGGAAATGGAGCAGGGTTTGAGTTGGTTAGCCCGACAGGAGAGGCTTATCTGGGTTCCTATAGGCTCCAGTTTTCATGTACCAACAACGTTGCTGAGTATGAGTCCCTGATTCACGGATTGCTCCTTGCAATTCAGAAAGGAGCCAAGATTGTATATGCTATTGGAGATTCAGACATAGTGGTCCGACAAGTAAAGAAGCAGTTCGCCTGCCATGATAAGAGATTGAACCGCTACCGGAACAGAGTCTGGGACCTGATAGAGAGCTTTGATGCATTCAACATAAAGCAAGTCTACCGATCTAAAAACACCGTTGCAAACTCTTTGGCACAAGCTGCCAGTTCTTTGGAACCATTGGCAATGGAGGGATTAAAAAAGTTCACAGTAGAGTTGGTTTCGACCCCGGCAATCCCTGATAACATAAAGAATTTTCAAGTGTTCGAGGACGACAAGCAGATTTTAGACTTTCTCACAAGCTCAGGAGTGTTCGAAGCACAAATTATTGATGAGGAAGATACTGAAGAGGCTGAATATGATACAGAAGGGATATTGAATTTGAAGACTAATGTAATCCCAAAAGGAATGGTCGAATTGGAAAGGCTATTTGACACTGACAGATTAAGCAGAAATCAAAGCACGCAAGGCAATGATTGTGAACCTGTCAATCTAGGAACAGGTGAACAAGTGAAAAACGTTTTTATTGGAAAGGTTTGTACACCCGAAGAAAAGGAAGGTATCTTAAAGGTTATGAAAGAGTTTCCAGAAGTAATAGCCTGGGGATATGAAGATTTAAAGACATATGATACATCACTGATTACACATACAATACCACTAAAGCCAGGCAGCAAGCCATTCAGACAGAGGCAAAGGCCAGTGAATCCATTACTGGAACCGTTAATTTATCAGGAAGTCAAGAAACTTCTTTCCGCCAGGATTATTTTTCCAGTGAGGCACTCCACGTGGGTCGCCAATCTCGTGCCTGTCAGAAAGAAGAATGGAGAGATAAGGCTATGTGTCGATTTCCGCAATTTGAATAGGGCTTCTGAGAAAGACAATTACCCCTTGCCTTCATTAGATGAGGTGTTGCAAATAGTGAATGGTTCACAAATGATGTCCTTCTTGGACGGATATTCAGGCTACAACCAAGTGATGGTTGAACATGAAGATAGGTTGAAGACTGCGTTCACCACGAAATGGGGGACCTTTGCGTACAGAAGGATGCCTTTCGGCTTAATTAATGCAGGGGCCACTTTCCAGAGAGCAATGGACATCGCTTTTCGAGATCTTGTCGGAAAGTGCATAATAATTTACATGGATGACTTAACTGTGTTCTCAAAGAAAAGAGGGGATCACGTTGAAGATCTAAGAAAGATATTTCAGAGATGCAGAAGGTTTGGTGTTTCTCTGAATGCTAAGAAATGCATATTTGGCGTCACCGAAGGTAAACTGCTGGGTCACGTTATTTCAGAAAAGGGCATATCCATTGACCCCGAACGTATTGGAGCCATCTCAAGGATTGGTCTGCCAGGCACTCAGAAAGAATTAAGGTCATTCTTCGGAAAGATTAATTTTGTTAGAAAGTTCATAACCGGGTTCGCTGAGATAGTGAGGCCCCTGAATGCAATGTTGAAGAAAGATGCAAAGGTTGAGTGGACTCCACAGACTAGAAAGGTTTTTGATGAAATTAAACAAGCTATAGTGGACGCTCCAGTGCTAGTCAGTCCAGACTACACGAAGCCGTTCTATTTGTATTCATTTGCTTCAGAACACACCTGTGCAGCAGTGTTGACCCAAAGAACTGAAGAAAAAGATGAGCACCCAATTGCTTTTATGAGCTCACCCTTGAAAGAAGTGGAATTAAGATATCCAAGCATTGAGAAGCAGGCGTATGCTTTGGTGAAGGCCGTCAAGAAATTTAGACATTACATCTTGAGGAGCAAGATCCATGCGATTGTTCCAGACGCCACGGTGAAGATTTTATTGATGCAGAATGAGTTAGGGGAAAGAAGAGGAAAGTGGGTCGCCACTTTGCAAGAATATGATATTGAGATACAGCCGATGAAGTTAGTCAGAGGACAGGCTTTGGCTCAAACGATTGCAATGGTTGGTCCGGAATTAGTTCAACAGGCTTATGTGTTAGAGGAGGTGTCTCCCGGAGAATGGTACGATGACACAGTCTACTACTTGCTCAACCACAGATGCCCTCGTCATTTGAATCCAGTCCAGCGGAGAGCACTGAGAATGAGGAGCCAAAGATTTATGCTTCAAGGATCAGTTCTCTATAGGAGGAACTATGAAGGTATATATTTGAGATGCGTAGGAAAACAAGAAGCAAAACAGTTGATGGAACACTTCCATGAGAAATTTGGAACCGGACACGGAGGAAGTTTGGCCACAGCTCATCAAATCCTGAGAGCTGGATATTATTGGCCCACGCTTTTTAAAGACACATATGAGCATGTGAAGGCTTGTCACGTATGCCAGATGGCAGCTAATAGAGGAAGGCATCCCGCAATGCCCTTGCAACCAGTGATTGAAGTGAGACCTTTTGCAAAGTGGGGATTAGATTTTATTGGTATGATCAATCCGCCGTCATCAGGACAACACAGGTACATTTTGACAGCGACAGACTACTGCACCAAATGGACAGAAGCACAGGCTTTGAAGCAGTGCACTTCAGATGTAGTCATCAGATTCCTTGAAGAGAACATTGTGACGAGATTTGGATGTCCCCATGTTCTGGTTAGCGACAACGGTTCAGCTTTCTCATCGCTGAAGTTTTCCAATTGGGCTTTTGAGTATGGAATTACATTGAAGTTTTCCTCCAATTACTATCCGCAAGGGAATGGACTAGCAGTCCACAAACAAGAATTTATTGAATGCCATTAAGAAGTTACTGGATAAAAATCCGAAAGATTGGCATACACAGTTGAGGTTTGCTCTTTGGGCAGACAGGATAAGAACAAAGAGTTCCTTGGGAACATCTCCATATCACCTGGTTTATGGACAGGATCCAGTGTTTCCAGTGCAGTTAAGGATCCCAACTCTCCAGTTTATTCAGAGTACCTCGAGGGAGAGGATCAAGTTCAGACAAGATTGTCCCAATTGATGCATCTAGAAGAGAAAAGAGATGAAGCTCTGGAGAATCTAACGAAACACCAAGCTATAGTGAAGAGATGGTTTGATAAACAGGCAAAGATCAAGTCGTTCAGGATTTCTGACTTGGTTTTATATTGGGACAAGGCCCACGAGAAGAAAGGTGATCACGATAAGTTTGATAAGTTGTGGTTGGGTCCGTATCAGATTTCTGAAATCCTTGGGGATAATGCATTCAGATTGCGTACATTGACAGGGGAGGATGTCCCGTTGCCCGTCAACGGACAGTTCCTCAAGCATTATTTCCAGTCTAGGTTCTCTCCGAGAGCCTGCTTTGTAAAATAGTTAGATTAGGGTTTGCTTTCCCGTTTGTTGCTTTCCGTTTGCTTTTTCTGTTTTTCTTCCGTTTTGGTTTTGGTTTGTTGCCCTTTGGGTTTTTGGTTTGGCGTTCCCGTCCCTTGAGTTGTCCGCTCAAGTGGTTTTGGTTTGGAATGGGCAAGGATTTTTGGGTTTTCCCGTTGCGATGGGGTGATGATGTTTTAACTTGCACAACGTGGTTTCTTTCACTGGAATTTGCATAAATTTTTGAAAAGGACTAAGGTTATTTTCCTCTTGTTATCATCCAGTTAGAGATTGAACTCGTCTCGGGAGGTTAACCCGTTATTGTATCTCAACACACGAGTCTAAAGACCTTAAAAATCTTACCTATCTCCACTCTGAGTCGTTTTGGTTTCTTGGGAAAGGTTTTGGCAGGTGAAAATTTTACATCTTGCTTCAGCGCCACTGCAATTCTCAAACCCATTGGAGGCTTCATTGCCTGCCAGCCAATTGAGGAATTGACGGAGAAATCAAATGATGGAAAAGAAAATGTGCTTAAAAGAAATATCAAAAGAAAAGAAAAATGAGAAAATGAAAAAGAAAGAAATATTACAAGATATTGGTTTTGGGAACATACGAGTAACTCCACCGGGGCTATAGACGCCCGGCCGGCAGTGGAGCAATATTCGTGAGAATTGTAGCGATAACCTCGCTGGGGCTATGGGATCACTGACCGGGCAGCCGGGCAAATGTCCGTGATGCTTTGAAGTTGGCGATATTTATATAACCCGGCCAGCGACCGACCCGAAGTCGACATGGTTTAGGGGATGGAATGCACGCGACACACTCGCTGGTTTTAGATGAAAGTGTTTTTGATCCAAATATCGGATTCTTCTCCCCTTTTGAGTAAGTGTCCTTTCCATATGATGGTTTGAGGAAGACTAATCTGAGTTCAATTCTTAAAGTGTTTTTAAACACTTTCCCGTGGAGTCGCCAGATGTTGTGACCTTTTCACACATCGCCCCATTCAAGATGGGGACCCCCTAATTTTTGCTCCGTTCTGGTCTTTTGGCTTGGGTTTTTCCTCTCTCTCTCGCTCTGTCTCCTTTCTGGTGTCCATCTTCCGGGGGTTGTGTCGTCTTTGAGCTTAAACGTGAAAATATTGGCCAAGTTTAAAATTAGGGTTTCATCATTTTTGGTCAATTCAAGGTCAAGTAAAGCGAGAAAATTGAAAATTGAACTTAACAATATTGTCAGCAGGCATCCAGCGGGCTTCCAGCCAGTTTTCATTGAGTTCCGAGGTACTTACTATTTTTAGTAAGTCTGCTATTCAGGGCAATTTGTCAGTGTTTTTGAGATTCTGATCATCACACAGCATTCAGGGTACATCGGACTGCTTGCATTGCAAATTTGAGCAAAAACGGACGACTTACTATTTTTAGCAGTCCGGCTTCCAGGGCTAATTTCAGGGTCCAGATGTAGAGATTTTCTTTGCATGTCCGGATATTCCTTCTGGGTTTTTCGGGACCTTCGCGACGATGTAACATGCAAGCCGAGATGACCACTTTCAGGATTCAGCCTTCCGAGGCTATTTTTAGGGTTTGCATGTCGAGCTTTTCTTTGCATGTCAGGTGATTCCCGATGGGTTTTTCGAGAGCTTCGCGATGGTGTGACATGCAAACGAGAATTCTCACTCAGTAAGGAACTTGCTATTTTAGCGTATGCCCCCGGCACCAGCCACCCGCCATTAAAGGCCAGATTCATCGAGCTGATCGCAATGCCACGAAACGAAGACAAACTGAGATCTTTTGATAATGCATGCTGCGTTAGGGTTTCCTCGCTCTCGAGCCCAAAAATAGGCATCAGCAAAGTCAAAATCTTCAAAATCCATAAAACCATCACATCGCAAGACCTTCAAGCTATTTTATACCGGTAAAATTTCGAAGTCAGAACGAGCACTTACTATTTATAGTAAGTCAAATTGGAAACGTTAAAAATAGCAAATCAAGTGCATGCTGTCACCAAGAAGTCATCGTTGGGTGAGGATCGCTTCATTCAAATCTCAACTGACGGAAGCTTGGGGAGCTATCGTAAACCGAGCTACTATTTATAAATACCAAAACAGCTATAAATAAAGGTGGTGACTAAAAATGGCGTTGTCGACAGGACAACGAGTTATGAGGGTGCTGCCGCCAGCCCCCGCTGGATCCCAACTTCTAAGTCCAAATTCAGAGAATTTACTATAAATAGCAGGGCACGTAGGCTGGCGAGGATGATGAAAAATTTGTCTAAGTCTGGAACTTCGTCTGGCAGGCATGGAAAAATCCGCCCATCTCAGCTAGAGGCATGAAAAATTTCTAAGTGTGAGTTTATCCACCACCCAGGGCAAAATGCGCCCAAGGCAGGAAAGTCAAAGAGAGTCAAAGGTTTTCGTCCTGCTCAGGGGTCCAAATGCGCCCAAAGTGAAAGAGGGAAAAGGCTTGAAAAAATTTCTAAGTATGAAAATCCGCCTCACCCCTCCAAATGCGCCCATCCTCCTCAGGGGGTGAAATGCGCCCAGTTCACAAGGTAGTCAACAAAAGTCAAACATGAAAATCCGCCTCCACCCTCAAAATGCGCCCAAGGGAAGTTGATGGAAGTTAAAAAAATTTCTAAGTATAAAAATCCTCCTCACCCCTCCAAATGCGCCCATCCTTCACAAGCATGAAAATGCGCCCAAGGTAGGAGTCAACAAGAAAGTCAAAGTTTTTCATCCTCCTCAAGGGGCAAAATGCGCCCAAACAAGGCCATGTGAAGACAAAACATGGGAGTTGAAGAGTCGCCCAAGGACGTTGGAGAAGCTTCATCCATCAGCTACATGAAAATGCGCCCAAAGTAGGAGAGGGTCAACAAGGTCAAACATTCTTATCCTCCTCCAGGGCTAAAATGCGCCCAAACTTGTGCATGTCAAGACAAAAGATAGAAGGCGAAGAGTCATCCTCTTGCTAGGATCAAATGCGCCCATGTTTGGATTGTAAGTGGTAAATAAAGGTGGTAAATAGGATGAAAAATTTGCCAAAGCGTGGTGAAAAGGTAGTAAAAGATAGGCGTTATTCCCCTCCACACTAAGAATGCGCCAAGGGTGGTGAAGGCAAGGTGGTAGGTTAGGCGTTCAAAGTGATCAAGGTATGTGTGGCGTGATTTTTAAATATCCTCTCAAAGTGTGATATGCGCCTAAGGTTATAGGTGTTGGAGATTTTTTTTTTTTTCCTAAGGCGTTGGAAGTGGTAAGTGTTAGAAAATATTCCAAGGTGTGGAATAAAATGCTAGGTGAAGTGTGCGCCTAGGGAGTAAAGGAGTTATAAGGTGATTTTAAAAATCTTGAAGGAATTGAAATATTTCGAAGTGTGCTAAGTGCTCAGGGGAGGAAAATAAAATATTTTCTAAGTGTTGAAAATTTGCCTAGGCGTTGGGCTTTTGAATAAATATTTTCCAAGTGTGGAGTGAAATACAAATGAAGTGAGGCGTGCCGGGAATATAAAATTTTCCAAATGAAGTTGATAGAAATTTCTCTCCACTGGCAAATGAAATAAAAAATTTCTAAGGCAAGTTTTCGAAGGTGCAAGAGGATTTTAAAATATTTTCTAAGGAAGATTATTGAAAATATGCCTAGAACTCAATTGATAAAATTTTCCGAGGCGAGCAACTTTTCTCAGTGATGAAGTCAGAGATGGGGACATTTCAAGTTCTTCAATTTTTTTTCAAGAGGTCAAAGCAACACAGAGTGATTACAGGCGAAGAACAATTTAAAATGATGGAAATAATATTTTTCTAAGGTTCAAAATTCAAAAATTAAATGAACCCGTTCGTTGGGTACCCATGAATTCGAGACATTCTGACGAAAATTTGCTTCTGGGTACTGAACATTTGTGATGATGAATGGATTTCCAGATCTTTCAAGCTTCGCCAACACTTTTTCAGTGGAGAATTTGGATCGCTGTTTAATTCTAAGTGAATTTTCCTTATGGAATTTTAAATCTTTCTACAAGTAAATTGAATAAAATGTGGTTTTGAAACGAATTTCTTCTTAAACGAAGGAATCCTCAAGCGAGAGTTGGCTCTTGATAATTGCGGATTAAATTCTCTCGAAGATGAATTTTCCAGAGCAGATGATGAAGTTAAAATTTCGAATTCAAGTGACAGAGCTCCGGCTGGTGGATTCAAAAAAGGTGAATTTAAATTTAATTTTCGAAACAAATTCAAAGGCGCCAGTCAAAGTCAAGTTTCTAGAAGAATAATATTCCTGACGACTGGAGACAAGTGTCAGAAACACCAGAGAGGGAAAATTCGAATTCTTGAAGTGGAGTAGTGGAGTTTAATGGCACTGGCTAAAAATAACGCCTTCTAGAATTTGAATTTTAGCTATAAAATGAGAAGCTTTTCACTCATTTTCACAACTGAGAAAGGCGAATTTGCTAAGTCTGAGTGAGTTTGAAGAGGTTCGAATTTTGCTGAGAAGTGCGAGTTGCTGAGAGGTGTTTTGCTGAGGCCTGAGTTTGCTGAGAGTTAAAGACGTGTTGAGAGCTAAAAAGAGGTACGCCTTTGCTGAGTGGAGAGGTGTTTGCTGCAATTTGAAGTTGCTTGAAAAGGTACGGCTTTGAGCCTGAAGATTGATTTGCTTAAATTGTAGTAGAGTTGAAAGAGATGCGCCATTGCTTGAGAAGTACGGCCTTGTTAAGTTGAAGTTTAAAATCTGGTTTGCTTAGTTGAAGTTGCTGGAGTAGAGTTGAAAAGGACGCCTTGTATTGAGTTGAAATAGTAAGGAAACACTGAGAACTTTAGAAGTACAGACTTGCAAGATTGCTGATTACTGATACAAAGACATAGAAGTTCAATTTGCTGATTGCTGGTTGTGGAGTGAAGTCCTCAAGGTTCACTTAGAAATCTGTTCTAAGTGTCAGAATTCGAATATATTCAAGAGAAGAAGCTGAGGTTTGCAAACATGAAAGATATTGCAGCTTCTAGAATTCGACTGCAGCCCCTATCATGCCTTATTTTATTAAATTTAATTGCTGATGAATGTTTGTTATGTTGCATGGTCAAGCGACAACCTGAAGCACAATGGTGCC
>VDFB02228591.1:0-10936 GCA_007258455.2 Sequoia sempervirens
ATTCAAGAATAGAAGAAAGCGGAAAAAGCTTCTAGAAGGCTGCTTTAAAGAGCTTCGATCATCGGCCCAGGAAGTCACGAGATTGTGTCAGGTTGATTGCATCTATACCATCAACGACAAAACGCAGCTTTTGAAGACCATCTTCAGCATCTGCCAATAGATCTTAGGAAATCTTCAATCTCATTGGCCGCTTTACTGAACTTTGCTGACATCACTGAAATATGACCTATCCTTCCGCCAACTGGGCTGCAACTTTGAACAACGTTCTGGAACTGATTTTGCACCTCCTCAAGCCCGACATAAGAACCATCTTCAAGACTATACTGAGAGGGGATCTCTATGACAAATTCGCTGATGAAAAGGAGAGCTTCAACCACCCTTTGTCTGTAGGTGATGAATTCTTCAGATATCCTCTCATAGGTTTTAACTTTGAAAACATGACGCTCTCTCCAAGCAAGGATTTGTCTTTTATGCTCCTTTGAAACTGCTGAACCGTAGGCTGTGTCTAAATCAACAATGATAATCTCATGCCTAGGTTTTACTTCAGCCCATGTTTGTTCAAATCCTTGGATGCTTTGACGAAGTTTATGAGCATTCTCTCTCAACTGGAACATCCGAGCCAAGATCTCCTTTCCTCTAACAATGAAGCTCTCAATCCATTCCTAAGTCTCTTTCCCACATATGACCAGCTGTCTTAACTGATGGTGATCAGCTGGTGTCTCTAAGACCTGGGGCAGCAACTGGGTTGTTTGTGAAGAACCACGAACAAGGTTAGAGATGAAAAGCCTAAGCTGCTGATTTTCAGCCTTGAGGGCTGCCTTGTCTTCTCCATCTTTAAGCACTCTTTCATGAAGGTTTTCGAATACAACTTTGAAGAGACTCAAATCTGCATGTCTGGTATTTCTACCAAGATTAGCCTTGACCATGACAAAATCTTCCATGTTCACCTCATCCCTATTCTTATCTTCTGGAGGCACAGCAGTCTCTACGACAATCTCGTTATCAGGATTCCTATCAAAGTGAACTTGCTTCTTTGCCTTCTTCTTAGGAGGTTCCTGATAAATATTATCGAGATCATCAACACTCAATTGATATGAAGGCCTTCTCCTAACCCTTCCTAAGGAGTTCTCAAGCCAAGACACCGTAGTATCTCTACTAACTTCCTCAGGAGGTACTGCTGCGATCTCTTCATCATCTTCGATATCAAGATCAATGTGAATTGGTGATGAGCCCGTCAAAGGTACAGGAACATGTGTTGAAGGTGGCTCCTCTGCTTCATTCTGAGGTATGGGCTCGTCAAGAGGAACTTTTGAATCAACTGTAGGCTGTTCCTGTATGACTATGCCTGAGAAATCCAACCTTCTCTTTACATTTTTATTTGATCTACATCCTTTGATGCCATCTTGAGACTGACTTTTACCCTTTCCTTTTGACTGTGCTGTAGAAGAAGAGGGAATTATCCTTGGCGGCTCTGCTACTGGAATAGAGTTCTTCCTTTTAAGCACTAAGAAAACCTTACTATACTCAATGACTTGTCTTGTTCTGTCTTCAACTGAAAGAGATTCCTTGTTTGCCCAATTAACTTGTGGAAGAGGCTGATCCTCGATTCTTTTCTGAGTGTACATTGGTAGAAGAACATATTCATCATCATCAGAGAGCCCTTCTATATCTTCATTTAAGCAATCTTTCATCTGATGGAGAGTTAACCTGCTGTAGTTACGCCTTCGCACTTCAAACTCATCTGCACAGTTAGCCCAAAAATCTTCAAGTGCGGGTATGTGATTGTAGTTCTTCTCCAACCGGCCAGCGTAGACACCATGAGGATCAAATGACCGCCTCTCACTGTAGGATTTTAGACCAAATTTATCTAATTCTTCTCCAATTGTCTTGGCATCTGCAGCAGTCCTGCATGTATAAATACCCAACCCTAATGGAAAGTGAAGAGAGGGTTTCTTTCTATTTCTCAAGGCTGTGTGGACACCGTGAGCTTGCCTCAAGAATTCCATGAAGATGACCTCGTCTGACGGATACCTTGGCAACATGAGCGGGGCACCTGAATAACCATAAACCCTGAGATAGGTAAAGGTAGGAAACTGTATAAACCAATCCGCCCATTCTGCCATTGCTGCCCTAGCAACTGAAGATATGCGGACGTGCAATTCATTGTCTAAGTCACGCACCGTGTACATCAAGAATGCCTCGTTCACCCTTTTGTAGTGGTGCAAATACTTTGTGAACTCCAGCTGAGGGTAATAATTATATATGTGTTGAACGCTCAAAGATCCCTCGGTGTTCAATCCTCTGAATTGACCTTGATAGGCCACCAGGTAGACTAGATATGACACCATGTGAAATACATGAAACTGGAAATATTCTGTTATTTGTTGATGTAGGCAGTCACTAATCAAAGTAGGCCAGTCATAAACCTCGGTTTTCTTCATAATGTGAGGTATGGCATAAAACATCCAAGGTTGGAACTTGGTGGCATCCTCGGAACCAGTGACCCTGTTGAGCAAAGTGATGATGATGGCAACTTCGTCCTTGAACTCCCCTCGTCCGACATTCTTGGGCAATGTCTTATGTTTTCTTTCATCCATCTACGGGCAATCTTCTTTAGCATGTTGTACATATGCATATTCCCATCTTTTCACATTCATCCCTCGAAGAGTTACTTCGAGGCCATGGGGGAATGGAAGAGCACTTTCAACCATGTCGGACTTTAGGCGCAAATCAAGCACCGCCATCTGGCGGCCCGGATCTCCTAGTATAGGGTTATGCTTAATCTGGCGATTGAGCCTCAGGCTACGAACTGATATAGGAATAGATCTTTGAGAGTCGGAATGACCAGGGTTCACGATTGAAGCATTGCTATCTCTCCAAAGTGTGGAGTGAACACCCGGCTTGACATGATACAAGGAATCTTGTCCACCATTTTGTTTTGATGTAATTGTGAAAAGTGCTGATTGGACTTGAAAACTTATTAAAGGAAGTGTATCCATTTGAAGAAGCGAAGAATGGCCTTAAACTTCGCCTTGGATTCCGGACAAGTCTTATGCGATTTCTATTTTTTAGAATGCTGATTTTTGTGCTTCAACGAATTTGAATTTTTGAAATTTGCCGAGATATGGGTTTTGTTGAGAATAGCTGATACAAGACAACAGTCGTGGTTACACAAAATGCGAATTTTGGTGAAAAGCAACAAGCCCTAATTTCTTCAATTTTTTAAAAATGCACACAGGTTTTGTTGAGAATGGCGTTAGAAATGGACCCGATTGATTGGATTGCAAAGCTTCCGGCGTTTGTCCCGAAAAGCGGCCAACCCTAAGTTTTTGAAAAAAAGCTGCGATATGGGTTTTCTTCAGAAGACTGATTGGAAAGGACCCAGATGGTTGAATTTTGAATGCACTGAGGTTTCCACTGACATGCAAGATAAAAGCACTTGCTGCAACTTGATGAAGTTCTTGAAAAATTCTTCAGAAGGTGGAGGCAAAAAGACCCAGATGACTGAAAAATTGAAAGCCTTGGCCTTCTGCTTGAAAAACTTGATCTTCTGGAACAAAAAGTTTGAAAGAACAATGGTTTATGCTTGCTGGTCTGAAAAATCTGATGTAAAACCGGCAACTATGGATTCTTGAATCACAAAAATTCTTCAAACTTGCTGCTCCAACTTTCTCCTCTGGATGCTACCTGCAAAAATAATGAAAAATACATTGAAAAGAAGTGTTAAATAGACTTAGGTTTTGATTTAGGTTTTGCTTTTTTTCTGCTTTTATTTCAAAACCCTAAATCTCTGTTCTTTGAACTTGGACGCCACCCTCTTCTTCTCACAAATTTTGAAATTTTGAAAATCTTCAAAAAAACTTCTAAGGCATGGAACTTTGGGCGCCTTTCTTCAAGAGAGGCGCTCAACTTCACCAGTGTTAGTCAAAATTTCAACTTTTTCAACTTTTCTCAATTTTAACATGCCACTTCGCCACTGATTTCTCGTTGATAGGTTTACCCGACAGGCGAGCTGAGTGGTTCACTGCGGAGCCGGACTGATTCTGAAAAGGATGTTCTGGAGGCACCTCCTGCTAAAAACTTGATTTCGACCTCCGAATTCACGGGAGGCTTTTCCTTCTAGGGGCACCCAGTTTCTTCAGTGTTAGCCATTTTCCTGATTTCCAAGTTCTTCATTAACTTCTCTTCCGCAGACGATCTCGTTAAATCTTGAGCTCCGGGCGTCAGATTGCTGAATGGCTGTGCTCATCGCGAAGCTGACGAAGAATGAAGGGGGGTCCTCTGGAGATACGTTTGTCAAAAAGTGGATTTTTACCCTTCAAAAGGTTGGGCGCCTATCTTGACTGGGGGCGCCCAGTTTACCAACACTTAGTTTATTTTTTGACTTTTTCACTTTTGCTTTGAATTTCTCTTTTCACCTCTCATCGGACCCTCTGTTCAGCCTTTTGAATCTGATGACTGCGAGCTCCGTTTGTCGTGCTGAATAGCTCACTGCAAAGCCAGTTGAATTCTGAAGACATCTCGTTGTAACTTTGACTGCAAATTCTTCTGTTTGCACCCTTGAAAAGTTGGGCGCCTTTCTTCACTTAGGGCGCCCAGTTTCTCCAAACTTAGAAAAAATTTCAATTTCATCTTCTTCAAGTTTCAGATCTTCATTTAATACCTCCACTTTGACTTGAATCTGCCAAAGACTGGATCGTCGGATGCTCTGCCGGGGATATTCATCGCGAAGCTGACTGAACACTGAACAACTTTCATTGAAGACCGTAACCCTAATTCTTTCATCTGGTGCCCTAAAAAGGTGGGCGCCTTTCTTCAACAGGGGCGCCCACTTTCAACAGTGTTAGAAGATTTTTCGAGACTTTTCAATCTTCTTCCTCGTTCTTCGTGCATGTTCATCGTTTCACCTTCTACCGGAAATTTGAATGCTGGAATTGACGCCTGGCAGTCGGATGACCTCCATTGATGACCTCAGAACTCCAGATATGCTTCTGAAAAAGCTGAATAGACCCAGTAGGGCAAAACTGATTATTTTAAGATTAGTACCCGGCCTTTGTCTGAGACACATTTTGAGCCAATCAAAATCAGTTGCGTTCGGACCACAGCCCGGACCAACTCTATTTTTAGAAAATTTTACCCGATGTCCGTTTGAAACCCAGAAAAACCCAGAAAACGTTACTATTTCGAGAAAATTTCTAAAAATAGCAGTTTTCCTAAAATTTAGGGATGAAAAACTGAGATCTGGGTTTTGTAGGTTAAACTGCTCTTAGCAGACCCAGATCGTCAGAAATTGAAAATTTTGTGTTTTGACCCTCCATGCAAGACATGCACACCCAAATTTTGACCTTTTTGACTGTTTTGACAAGACTTTTACTCATTTCTTCAAAATGTCTAAGTGTAACAAAAATTTTAATTTTGGGGTACAACACACAGTAAAACCGCTCTTCAAATTAGGAGGGGAAGCTCCCTCTTGCTGATGGTGTTTAAGAAAGTAAACTAAAACTAAGTTGCCTATCTTTTTGATCAGCTAAGAGCACAAGGTTTATAAAACTCAAGCGCTGTAGCTGAGATTTTTTGATTTAGAGCTTCAACTACAACTAACCTACGCTAATGACATTTCTAATATCTCAAGTAAAACATAGAGCAAGAGAATTAGAAATGAACAAAGATTGAATCTCTGACAAATTACTTAGATAATTTCTCCTTCCAACGTACATCATCTTACTGTCAATGCGAGCTGAAACTAAAGATCATATAAGTATAACACAATAAACAAAAATCTGAGAGATTATATCAAGGCAAAAGAGGCTCAAGACTTTATTTCTCAAATTTCTAGAACAAAAATGACACGAAACACATGTACGGAACAAGAATTTGCAGCTAAAAGAGACTTGCAAACTTGTTCTTACACAAAGTAAACAACAACTACAACAACAAAAACTTGCTGGCTAAAAGAGACTCAACAATTTGCTATCATAAGTACAATTGAACAACACTGAATAACAAATAGAAGGCATGAATAGGCTCAGCATTTTGTTATCACTAGTATGGTTGAAAATAAATGAGCAGGGTTGCTCTTATTTATAGCCTAAGCAAAGGAGTAGGGAACCCTAAAATCTCCTTGCTTTTACAACTAAGACTTGCTCAACAAGCAAGCTTTATTTCTAAAACTAAAAGAAGATAAAGCAGGAAAAGCTGAAAGTGTCAACTATTACATTTATTCTTCTTTCTCTTCTTCAAAGAATAGATAGGAATTGTTCCAAGAATAGAAAAAAAGCGGAAAGAAAGCTTCTAGAAGAAAGCTGCTTTAAATCTCGATCGCACCCGCTAAAAAGTTGGAGATTGTGTCTCTGTCTGGGGCATCAATACTATCAATAGTAAAGTTTCGCTTTTCTAAGATATCCTCTCCATTTGCAATTGATCTCAGGAAATCTTCAACTTCATTGGCCGCTTTCTCGAACTTTGCTAACATCATGGAAATTTGACTTAGGCCGCCATCATTGCTGCAAACAACATTCTGAAACTGGGCTTGCACTTCATCCAGTCTGACATAGGAACCATCATCATGATGACATTGAGTAGGAACCTTTGTGATAAACTCATTTATGAACAAAAAAGCTTCAACTACCCTTTTCCTGTATGCAATGAACTCCTCTGCTATCCTTTCATAGGTTTTCACCTCGAAGATGTGACGCTCTCTCCATGCAAGGATTTGCTTCTTGTGTTCTTTTGAAACCACTGAACCATAGGTTGTATTGAAATCTGCAATGATGATTTCATGCCTTGGTTTTACCTCTGCCATTGACTATTCAAATCCTTGAATTTCTTGACATAGCTTATGAGCGTCATCTCTCAGCTGAAATATTCGTGCCAAGATTTCCTTCTCTCTGACGATGAAATTCTCAATCCATTCCTGAGTTTGTTTCCCACATATTACCAATTGTCTTAACTGATGATGATCAGCTGGTGTCTCTAAAAGTTGGGGCAGCAACTGAGTAGCCTGTGAAGAGCCATGGACAAGGTTAGAAATGTAAAGCTTGAGCTGCTGAACTTCAGCCTTGAGGGCTGCCTTGTCTTCTCCATCTTTAATCACTCTTTCTTGAAGGCTTTCAGATACAACTCTGACCATACTAACTTCTGCATGTTTGGTGCTTTTGCTAAGATTTTCCTTCACCATCACGAAGTCATCTAGATCCATTTCATCTTTGTTTCTATCTTCAATAGGTGTAGTAGTTTCCATGATCATTTCATCATCAGGATTTCTCTCAAAGTGGATTTGTCTCT
Source organism: Sequoia sempervirens (assembly GCA_007258455.2). Lineage (NCBI taxonomy): Eukaryota > Viridiplantae > Streptophyta > Pinopsida > Cupressales > Cupressaceae > Sequoia > Sequoia sempervirens. Next base: position 7,285 of record VDFB02228591.1, read on the forward strand.
TTGCTTTCTTAGGCGCTTCTTGATAGATGTTGTCAAGGTCATCAAAATTCACCTGATATGAAGGTCTTCGTACCCTTCCCAAGGAGCTCTCAAGCCAAGACACGGTAGTATCTTTACTAACTTCCTTGGGAGGTACAATTGCAACTTCTTCATCTTCTTCAATAACTAGATCGACGTGGATTGGTGAAGACCCCGTAAATGGTATAGAATCATGTGTTAAGGGCACTTCTTTTGTTTCCTTCTGAGGTATGGGCTCTTCTGGAGGAGCTTTTGCTTCAACTGTTGGCTGCTCTTGTATGACTATCCCTAAGAAGTCTAACCTTCTTACATTTTTAGTTGATCTGCTGCCCTTCACACCTTCTTGAGATTGACTTACACCTTTCCCTTTTGATTGTGCTCCAGAAGAGGAGGGAAGTTATGACTGAATCCTTGGTGGCTCTGTTGCTGGGATGGACTTCTTCCTCTTGAGGACTAGGAAAACCTTGCTGTGCTCGAGGACTTGTCTTGTCCTTTCTTCAACTGAGAGGGACTCTTTGTTAGCCCAATTGACCTGTGGAAGAGGCTACTCTTCAATTCGCTTCGGAGCATACATTGGGAGAAGCACATCCTCATCATCATCTGATAACCCTTCGATATCCTTTGATAGGCAGTCTTTCATCTGCTGAAGAGTGAGCCTGCTGTAACTACGTCTCCGCACCTCGAACTCATCTATGCAGTTAGCCCAAAAATCTTCAAGAGCGGGCAAATGAGCATAGTTCTTCTCAATTCGGGCAGCGAAGATGCCATGAGGGTCATATGATCATCTCTCATTGTAAGGCTTGAGACCAAGTTTATCTAACTCATCTCTAATGGTCTTAGCATCTGCTGCTGATTTGCATGTATAGATTCCCAACCCCAATGGAAAACTGAGGGCGGGTTTCTTCTATTCCTCAAGATTGTGTGGACATCATGTGCTTGCCTTAAGAATTCCATGAAAACAACTTCATCTAATGGGTACCTTGGCAACATGAGTGGAGCACCAAAGAAGCCATAGACTCTGAGGTAGGTGAAAGTAGGAAACTGTATAAACCAATCTGTCCACTCTACTATTGCTGCCCTAGCGGTGGATGAGACACGGACATGCAACTCATTATCCAAGTCTTGCATTGTGTGCATCAGGAAAGCCTCGCTCACCCTCTTGTAATGATGTGAACTCCAGCTGAGGGTAGTAGTTGTAGATATGTTGTACGCTTAGAGACCCTTCGGTGTTCAACCCTCTGAATTGACCTTAATAGGCCACTAGGTAGACTAGGTAGGAAACCATATGGAATTCATGAATCTAGAAGTATTCTGTTATTTGCTGATGGAGGCTGTCACCGATCAAGGTCGCCCAATCATAGAACTCAGTCTTCTTCATGATGTGAGGTATAACGTAGAACATCTAGGGTTGAAATTTTGTAGCATCTTCTTGTCCAGTGACCCTGTTGAGCAAGGTGATCATGATAGCAATTTCATCTTTGAACTCTTCTCGCTCGATGTTCTTTGGCAGAGTCTTATGTTTTTCCTTCATCCACTTTTGTGCAATCTTCTTACTGTACTTGTCCTTGTGCATCTCCCATGTCCTTTCACATTTTCCTTTAGAAATAGTCACACTTTCAAGCCAAGGAGGAATTGAGAAGCATTTCTCGATCATGTTAGGTTTCAAACTGCATATCAATCTGCAATCAACTGATTGAATCTCCCGTGTCACCGGATTGTAATGCTTGATGCAAGCGATTACAAAATTCAAGACTCTGAACTGAAATAGGAATAGATGCCGCTGTAAGTAGTCCAGCATACCCTAGGTTTCTGATTGCAGTGTTACCCACGCTCTCCAAAGCATGTAGGTTGAACACCGGCTTGATGTGATGCAAGTCAGTCTCAATTGTTTTGATGAAGTCATGGTATAGTGCTGACTTGGTCTTGAAATCATTGGGAGTGTATTCCATTTTGAAAACCTTGAAGAATGACTGTAAACTCGCCTAGGTTCAGACAAGTTTTGAGCAACTTACTATTTTAGAATGCTGGTTTTTCCTCTTCAAACGGACAAATTTTATGGAAATTTTTCTGAGATATGGGTTTTGCTCAGAATTTCGTTGCAAGACAACCTAGATCGTTCGTTTTTGAAAATTTTGAGTGTAGACTGAAAAGGAAGCAAACCCTAATTTCTTCAATTTTTCACGAAAAAAGCTGGCACCTGGGTTTTGTTCAGAATAAGATTTGGAATGAACCCAGTTGATCAGATTTGAAAAATACTGAGGGTTGATTGAAAAAGTAGCAAACCCTAGAATCTGAAATTTTCTTGAAAAAAGCTGTGATATGGGTTTTCTTCAGAAGATTGTTTCAAGAGGACCCGGATCAAAATTTGAAAACTCTAATGATTTTTCTAACATGCAAGAAAAAAGCAGTTGCTGCAACTTGAGAAATTTCTTCAAAAAATCTTCAAAATGATGAGATGAAAAGACCCTTGTAGAAACCCTAGTTTACCCTATTCTCCGAATCTGACAGTTTTCTGTGTCTTTTCTGACGTTTTTGGTTTTTTTGCAGTTTTTGGGTTTTTTGAGCAATAAATGAAATGGTACGATTTTTGCTTGAAAAGAATAATAAATTCAAATAAAATACTTCTACTCTGATAACAGGAGTATTCGATGCCAGTGCAAATGCCAATCTATTATTTGTTCTTCTGGGACAATTACAAAAATGATCTACTGACATGCAATAATAAAATAATAATTTTTATTGTAAAAACCTGGTAAACCAGCAAGCTGTAGTTGATCAAAATCTGGTACGGCTAGGTTGATTTCTTCTTTCTCCTCTCGTCTGGTAAACCCTAATGCCTTCTGGAACCCCAGCGTCCTCAAAGAAACCAACTGGAAGACAAATAGCAAGGCGTTTCTCTTGCTTGGAGAAGTACGGCTATGTGAAGAGGTACGGCCTACTGTATAGAGGTACGGCCTGTCAGAAACAGCAATAAGAATGTACGGCCTCCTCTGATATCAATGTCCAAGCCTCTGAAAATGGTGCGCCCAGATGAATAGATGTTTTCTGAGTGCAAACACTGAAAGAACTTTGAAGATAGAATATTCTCTAAAGATCAATGATTCCTCCTGAATGAAGAAACCTCTGCTGCAATAAATCAAGTGGTATTTCACACCCTCTGAATTGCTTCCGATGGAGATGGCTGGTTCCCCAAGGAATTCGAACTGGAAACCCTAAAGTCTCTTGCTCAGATCAAGTTGATCAGTTTCTCAAAATCAATAATCACATAATGGCTCAAAACCCAAGGCAAATGCACTAATATGCTCAAAAGTGCGATTTCCTCAATAATAGGGTTTTATTAAATATTTGACTTTTAATTCTTTTAATTCTTCCATAGTCTCAGCCAAAATATTTTATTATATTTTAATGATCAATTTTGGCCCCTTCTGATGATGGCGCACCCCCTCAAGAAGAATCACTTAAGTTATAATTTAATATTATAACTTTATATTATAATCATTAAATAATTAATATTTAATTAATACAATTAAATATTAATATTTCTCTCATTACTCATCCGATGACATTGAATAAAGCCGAACGAAGTGATTTTGAGCTTATTTGCCAAACCATCTTGCTAAAGAAATAGCGGGGG
>VDFB02228592.1:0-16525 GCA_007258455.2 Sequoia sempervirens
GCGGAGCGTTTAAAGGTGCGCCCTTTGTGACCGGTGGGCTTTCTGGCTGAACTAATTCTTTCTTTCTGGACTCTGGTCCTCTTGTGATCTACTTCTTTCTTCCTGTGGTGGGCGTCCTGTGATCTCCCATCAAGTTGTAAGTCAAGGCAATTGACCTACTCTTCAATCTATTTACTTTCCTGTCAACCCTTGCCCTGGTGAATGTCATAACCGGGATGGATAGAGTATCTAAATCAGCAACCTCGGGCTCTGACCAATCCACAGGTGGAAGTGGAGTATCTCGAACAGCTGCATAATCTGGATGCACAACATCCATATCCTCATTAACCTGGTCCGGAACTGGAACTACCTCACACTCCCTAATCAGAGTAATCGGCAACCGAGAGAACATTCTCTTCCTTACTTCAATTTCATCAACTGCATCAGCCCAATAATCTTCTATGGTGGCCTTATGTTTAAACTCCTCCAACAGAACCCAATTGATGTTATGGTGTGGGTCATAATGCTGTAGGCTTGTATGATATGCCAAGCGATAAAACTGAAGCTCACTCTCAGCTTCTCTAGCTGCCTGTATCGACGGACACACCTCATCCGAGTTACCCATCACAATTGGAAACTCTATCCCCCCTTTCTTCTTCTTCTTCTGGATTTTGTCAAAGGCAAACAAGCTATGCGGATATCTCTAGCATTATTATCTTATCGGTTGGGTACTTAGGCAGCCTATATGGGTATGAAGAAAATCCTTGCAGCCTAATGTATGAAAATCTTGGAAATTGTATAAACCAGCACCCATACCTTTCAATTAGCTCCTGGGCATCTCTAGAGATTCTGTGATGTAACCTCTCCTGAAGCAGCCTTGTGATATACATGGTGAATGAATCGTTGACACGTTTGTAGTGGGTTGTACTTGATAGGTGCAACTGTGGACACGCATCATGGATTTTGAACTGATGAGAGCCGCATCCAACAGGCTCTTTGTAAGAGATCCCCCTGTACCTCGTCATTCGTGCCAACATATAAATAAGGTAGGAGCTCATGTAAAACGTTTTAGTCCTCCTCAAGCTCAGGAGTTGCTCATGTATATTATCGCTGATCATCTCAGCCCAATTGACATAATCCTTGCCCTCTAGCACCAGGTTGATGTAGTAAAACATCCAAGGCTCGAAAATGTAGGACTGTGGGCAACCACCAACCCTGCTCAGCAACATGATAAGATCACAATATTCCTGTTTCAGGTCCTCTGCTATGATCTGCTTTGGCAACTTCGTTCGAGAAGGCTTTGGAGTGCTCATCCAGTGAGTGTTAATTGTATCCATGCACCGTTCAAAAGCAGCAGCATACATCCGCTCCGCTCGCTCCCTGGACTTGTAAATCATGTTTCTGTGCACCGGGATCCCGAAAGCTTCACCAATGGCTGCCGGAGTGAGATTGGCAAGCACTTGGCCATCTGGTGACGTGATCGACCGGTGTTCTTTCTCGTAGCAATTGGCGCACTCCATTATCAGCTCCGAACACTGTATAGCTGGCGGAAAACCAGCAGCTGCATATAATCCACTCCGGACGATGTTGTGCGAAGTGACCGAAGCCCGATGACTTCCAATCCCAAACAGCCTATTCTTGAATGTTTCCAGGTTGACAGAGCCCAGGTTCATGTCTGTCAACTTGCCCAGCTTTGAAATGAACTTCGACTCTGGCATGAATGTTTTGCTCAGTTTCTTGATCACAGCCTGTCTTGAGGCACCATTGTCCTTTCGGTTGTCCTCGCTTGACCTTCAGCTTCTTCTCTTGAATATATTCGAATTCGACACTTAGAACAGATTTCTAAGTGAACCTTGAGGACTTCACTCCACAACCAGCAATCAGCAAATTGAACTTCTTAACTTTGTACTTCAAACCAGCAATCAGCAATTTTAATTTCTATGTCTTTGTATCAGCAATCAGCAATCTTGCAAGTCCGTACTTTTAAAGTTATCAATGTTTCAACTTAATACAAGGCGTCCTTTTCAAATGGCAATTTCGACCAAACTTAATCAAATCAGACTTCAACTTCAACACTAGCAAGGACGTACTTTTCAAGCTCTCAGCAATGGCGCACCTCTTTAAGCAACTCCAATTCAAGCAAATCAGATTTCAGCCACTAGCAAAGTCGTACCTCTTACAAGCAAGCTCAATTTCAGCAAATACTCCAGTAATGGCGTACCTTCTTTAGCAACTAGCCTCTTCCTTAATCAGCAAGGACGCCCTCAAATACTTCAGCAAATACTTCTCAGCAACTCAAGGCGTACCTTCTTTAACTGCAATTTTGATCAACTCTCAAGTGCGCCTCTTCAGCAAGCTCAATTCCTCAGCAAAACTCGAACTTCTTCAAGCTCACTCAGACTTAGCAACATTCAGATTTTAAACTCTCCAAGCAACAGTTCACTGCAATGCCTCACTCTCAGAGCAAATTCGCCTTCTCCAGTTGTGAAAATGAGTGAGGAACTTCTCCATTTTATAGCTAAAATTCGAATTCTAGAAGAAGTTAATTTTAGCCAGTGCCATTAAACTCCACTACTCCACTTCAAGAATTCGAATTTTCCCTCTCTGGTGCTTCTGACACTTGTCTCCAGTCGTCGGGAATATTATTCTTCTAGAAACTTGACTTTGACTGGCGCCTTTGAATTTGTTTCGAAAATTGAATTTAAATTCACCATTTTTGAATCCACCAGCCGGAGCTCTGTCACTTGAATTCGAAATTTTAACTTCATCATCTGCTCTGGAAAATTCATCTTCGAGGAATTTAATCACAATTATCTAGGCAACTCTCTTCAGATTCATCGTTCGAAGAAAATTCGTCTTGAAAACTCATTTTATTCAAATTTGCCTTAGAAAATTTAAAATTTTCCCTTAGGAAAATTCACCATTTGAGCACTGATCAAATTCCTCACTGAAAAAGTGTCGGCGAAGCTCAAAAGACTTGGAAATCCATTCATCATCACAAATATTCAGTACCCAGAAGCAAATTTTCTTCAGAACGCCTCGAATCGATGGGTACCCAACGAACGGGTTCATTTAATTTTTCAATTTTGAACCTTAGAGAAATATATTTCCATTGTTTAAATTCGTTCTTCGCTTGCGATCACTCTGTGTTACTCTGACTTCTTGAAAAATTTGAAGAACTTGAAATACCATCGTCTCTGGATTTTATCACTGAGAAAAGTTGTTCGCGCTCTGAGAATTTTCATCAACTTGGAGCTCTAGGCGTATTTTCCAAGGAAAATAAAATTTGCCTTAGAAAATATTTAAATCATCTCTTTGCATTTGGAAAATTTGCCTTAGAAAATTTTGATTGCCAGTGGAGAGAAATTTTTTTTTTTTTCAACTTCGTTTGGAGGAATTTACTCATTCCCGGCACGCCTTGTACATTTTATCTCCACCTCACACTTGGAAAATATTCATTTTAAAAGCTCCAACGCCTTAGAGAAATTTAAATCTCACGCCTTAGAAAAAAAAAAAATTCAACATTTTATCACTCTAGGCGCACAACACTTGACATCTTATTCTCAACGCCTTGGAATATATTTTAAAATCACCTTATAACTCCCTAGGCGCACACTTCATTTTAACTCTCAACACCTTGAAATATTTTCCACGCCTTATAACTCTCTTACTCCAGGCGCCTAGCACACTTGGAAAAATTTTAAAAAAAATCACGCCCAACACCTTGCCTTTACCACCCTTGGCGCATTCTTAGTGTAGAAGAGGATAACGTCCACCTTTCACCACTTCTCACCACGTTTTGGTAAACTTTTCACCTTAATTACCACTTTTAATTACCTTTTACATTGAAACATGGGCGCATTTCCTTGTAGGAGGCGGATGAAACTTGCCACCACGCCTTGTGACCCTTCAACTTCCAATTTTTTGTCTTGACATGCATGATTTGGGCGCATTTTACCCCCTAAGGAGGACGAGTTTGCAAGTTGGGCGCATTTTGCATGTGATGAAGGATAGAAACTTTGACTTTGTTGACCCTCTCCCCTTGAGCGCATTTTGATGTGTGTGAAGGATGAAACTTCTTCCAACGTTCTTGGGTGACTTTTCACCTTCCAAAATTTTGTCTTGACATGGCCCAGTTTGGGCGCATTTTGGCCTTGGAGAAGGATGAACAATCTTTGACCACTTTGACTCCTTTGTACTTTGGGCGCATTTTGCCCTGGGTGGTGGATGAACGCATTTGGATGAGGGTGGCGGATTTCCCATACTTAGAAACTTTTTCAACTTTTTCCTCTTTCATTTTGGGCGCATTTGGACCCCTGAGCAGGATGAAATTTCGTTGACTTTCTTTGACTTCTGGTGCCTTGGGCGCATTTTGACCCCTGAGCAGGATGAACTCATATTTTCAAAAAATTTCCTACGCCTCTAGCTGAGATGGGCGCATTTTCCTATGCCTGCTGGACGAGACTCCAGACTTAGGCAAATTTTCATCATCTTTTGCCAGCATCGTGCCCTGCTATTTATAGTAAGCTCTCTGAATTTGCGCCTCTGAAGCTCGGATCAACTTGAAATTTCAAACACAGCTTCCTCATAACCCTATCAATCTGTCGGCACTGCCACTTTTAGTCACCCTGCTATTTATAGCCTGTTTTTGAAGGTGGCTTACTATAAATAGTAAGCTCTTGTTTCTGATAGCTCCCAAAGCTCGATCGAGTTGAAATTTGGATGAGGCAATCCTCACCACGTGACTGTTGGCGACCGGCATGCAACTGATTTACTATTTTTAGCGCGTTTCCAATTTGACTTACTATAAATAGTAAGTGCTCCGTTTGACTTGAAATTTCACCGCAGATAGCTTGAAGGATGCTGATCGCGATGGTTTACACGGTTTTCGAAGATTTTGACTTTTGATGCCTATTTTAGGCTCCGAAGCTGGAAACCCTAATTTGCATTGCATGCGTATCAAAAGATCTCCGTTTGTCTTTGTTTCTGCACTGCGATGGCTCGTGAATCTGAACTCTTTGGGGCTGCGGGACACACCTGCTAAAAATAGCAGTTCCCTCTTGAGTGAGAACTCGTTTGCGCGCACGCACCATCGAAGCTCTTGAAAAACCCATCAAGAATCACTGACATGCAAAGAAACCTCGACATGCAAACCCTAAAAATAGCCGGAGAAATTTGAATCACGAAAGTGGTCATCTCGACTTGCATGCTATATCATCGCGAAGGTCTTGAAAAACCAGAAGGAATATGCGGACATGCAAAGAAAATCTCTGCATCTGGACCCTGAAATTAGCCCTGGAAGCCGGACCGCTAAAAATAGTAAGTTGTCTGCTTTTGCTCAAATTTGGCATGCAAGCAATCGATATACTCGACGCCGTGTGATGATCGAATCTCAAAATAGTGATAAATTGCTCTGAATAGCGACTTACTAAAAATAGTAAGTATCTTAGAATCTGATGAAAATTGGCTGGAGGCCTGCTGGAAACATGCTGACAACAACATTAAGTTCAATTTTCAATTTACTCACTTTATCCGACCTTGAATTGACCAGGAACGACGAAACCCTAATTTTAGACTTGGCCAATATTTCGCGTTTAAGCTCAATGACGGACACAACCCGAAGGCGGACACGGAAAAGAGGAAGAGAGAGGAAAACCCAAGCCAAAAAGGCGGAGCAGACAAAAATCGGGGGTCCCCATCTTGAATGGGGCGATGTGTGAAAAGGTCACAACACCAGGTTTGTGATAGATAGTGGCATTGTTGACATTAATGACTCAGAATGTTTTGGGCACTATGGTTTCCTTGATTTGAGCAAAGTAGTGCAACATCGGCATGGTGGGTCTTCCTTCAGACTAATTTGGGACCCTGGGATCATACTTGTTTTGGTATTGATCAGTTCTAAATTCTATGGAGTTGTGGTGGCATTGCTTGAGGACAAGCAATTTTGGGAAGGGCGGACTGTAATGTCCCCATTTTTAGCACTACACCTTTCAGTGATTGATGGCCTATCCCCGGTGAGCTGTCGGCTAGCAGAAGCTCGAATCAGGGTTTCCAAACTTCTTGGAGGATGTTTTCGTCTTTTTGCTTAGTCTGCATTTGGAATTGTTGATTTTGGATTGCGGATTCTTTCTGGGTTTTCAGAGAGCTTCGCATTGGTGGTTTCTGCACGACATTCTGAGCAAGTTCATGAATTTACTATTTTTAGTAAATTCTATTTTTGGCAAGTTGGCAGGTTGACTTCTGGTCAGTTGACTTCTATTTCAATCAGTTCAGATGATGTGATTGAATTTGGCTCCTGATGCATTTTTATGGAGATATAAGCTATTTTATATTATAATGTTATAATTTAACATTATAATCCCTTGTCCTAGCATCATAAATTAATATTGTTTTAAAGAAGGGACCTTGAAGGGTATTTTCTACATGGAGGAAATATTTTAATATCTCTAAAGTCAAATATTGCTAAAGTGAGTTTGGACGCCAACTTGGGTGAGCTAAATATTTTATTTAAAAAGTGAAATTTATCACATAAAGCAAGTACGCCCATCCTGAAGGTGAAGACAAAAGACAAGTCAAAGACCTAAAGGAATCTTGGAGGTGGCGCCCCTTCTTGGAGGCTTCTAGAATGGTCTTCTAAAGTTATAAATTGGAGCCTTGGGTCTTCATTTGAGGGATCTGATGAATTTGCAAAGTAATACTGCCGGAATGGTGCTGGAATTGCTTCGAGGAATGCATACCTCCTAGCTTGGCTCTTCTTCTTGCTTGAAAGACAGCAACTAGTTGAGAGGTTTAGTTGTAGTTGTTTTCCTTTCAGTTGTAGCTGGTTTTCCTTCATTTGTAGTTGAGTTATTGCATGTTTCTATCAATTCTGGAGTTGCTGGTTTGTATGGCTGTAGGTTGTTTTTACTCACAACTCAAGAAACAAAAATAATACTGTTCTGGGTATTGTTCCAATCTATTTCTCTATGTAGGGCGACCATATGTGCAAGTTTCCAGAATTTTAATTGAAGTCTATGAATTTTCTAAGGCAAATCGCCCTTGCTTGCAGGCAATATTACTTTGTAAGTGCTTTGGAAGTCGTGCAAAATAAATAGGGGACTTTGTGAGTAGTTTTTGTTATCCATCTTCATTGTCATCATCATTAGAATGTTATGCAACTTATTTCAAGTCAAATGAGTGAATATTGAGAGAGATATGAGTATTTAAGTGAGTTATGGAGTTGCTGGTTTCACCATTTTACATGCTGGTCTGTCATATCAGATTTAGGAAAGTCAAGCTTTGTGTTGGGTTTGAGTGTTAGAAGTTATAATAATCATTTGGAGAAGTTCTAACTACTTGTAGCTTGATTCTGGAGAAGAATATAATTATTTGCAGCCTTATCATCTCTTCCAAACAATACTCTTGCAGATTTCTAACTCTTGTAATGCTGTCAGTAGTACTGAACAGCTAGTTTATGTTTTACAAGTACATCTTAATGTATTCCCACTATTAGTGGAAGAGGATGGCTATGCCGCCTATTTCCTTTTCATAAGCTTTCTTCATTTCCCACGGCTGTGGAACAGACTGGCCTTGCACGGTCTTTGTAGTTACTTTTCTGTTGCTCCGTCAAATGATAACGCCTTTCCAACTTGGTTAGGAGTGCACATACTTGGCGTCGAGCTCCTTTCCAGTTCCGCATTTATTGTATTAGTTTCTCCGCCATATGGTAGCTACCACCTACTCTGGGTCGGAAAGCACATTCTTGGTGTCGAGTATTTCTATTACATGCTGGTTTGGTTTTTGAGCTGACCTTTAACGGGTGCTTGTTGCATTGTAATTGTTATCTCAAAATTGAAAAAATTGGGTTGGCTCATTACAGGAGCAGACGATTGCTATCCTCGAGTATCAGCTCAATCTTACTCTGGCTATTTCTGAACAAGAAGTTGTGCAGTGCTGGTCCGGTTTGTTGCTTACGCGGTCAGAGAGAAGAACAATGGGAACAGGGTCCTGGATGAGAATATTCTTGAAGGATAATGGGCATTAATTGCCCATAGTGGTCAAAGGAGGAATCTGCCATTTTTGTGCTCATTAATTACACCACTCCTCCACCTTCTGGCGGTTTTTAGGGAAAAATCTAGTCTAGGGTTTATGTGGCTTGATCTGAGCCGTCCATTGTAATTTGATTTGGACCATCCATTGAGATTGGCCAGCTATATAAAGGGGTCTCCCCTTCATTTGTACATTATTAGAGTAGAGATTATAGATCAGAGAATAGAGCATAGAGAGACTATTTAGAGTTAGCATAGTTTCATTGCATAGCATAGTTTGAAGGAGAAGGAAAGTTCTCCCTTTGAGAATTTTGTAAGGAATTGTTATGAAGACTATCATAATAAAAAGAGTTTCGTTGATGGTGAATTTGTCTTTTGTTATGAGCAGTTAGTGAGATTTCTTCGCCCTTCAACTTCAAGTAGGATTAAAACTAAAGAGATTTTTTTTATTTTCATGCAAGTAGTTAGTTCTGACTTCTGGGTGGTTGCATTTGATTTAAGTGAGCTTCGTTTAAATCCATACCACTAGCAAGCCTACTGATGGTAAGTTTGTCCTGCGTGGTCAACTGGAATACTTTTCAGACTTAACTTCGATTATGATTCACATGTTTGTATGCATCATCTTGATGGTATTAGCATTGTTGAGTCGTGATCTGAACACCTTTCGTTGCTCCTTTGAAGATTGCACCAACCTTGTTGAAGCTGTCCAACGCGAGGCAAGACAAAGTTCGGTTGAAGTCCACTGAAGTCAAGCTCAACACCTCTTGCACTTAGACTAGGACATAAATTTTCTAATCCCTGTAGTCATTCAATTCAGTACATTTCTGGTTAGTTTAGGAAGCACGTACCTCATTGCTAAATCATTCGTCTCACGAAAATTCCCTTCCAATCATTAACCTACTGTCAGCTGCAAACCTTTTGAACAATTGTGTAAGTCCCCTCGTGTAAACAACAAATCACAACGAACCAACTGAGGGTATTCCATCGCATTTCGGAACCTTGGAGTTGAACATACGAACTTTCTGGCAATCTTAGCGTATGGAATTCTTTGATCAAGAGAGAATGGAGTAGCCTTCAGATACTTTGTTCTGCTGATTGGTGCGGTCATAAAAATCACATCAACAGACCCCTTTGCAAGCAAATTATTGGAGGGGGAGGTGCATGATGAACAATATAAGGTGGTTGACAACATCATTTATTACAAAGATAGAGTCTACCTTGTACTCGAGTCTAAACTAAGGGAGAAAATCTTGAAAGCTATGCATGAGGCCCCTTTGGTAGGACACCTAGGATACTTCAAGACCTATAAGCAACTTAGGGAAAGATTCACTTGGAAAGGACTTAAGATGATGTTCTCCAAATTGTGCAAGAATGCCCTATATGCCAACAAAACAAGACTGAACATACTTACCTTGCTGGATTGTTACAACCCCTACCCATTCCTGACCAGAAGTGGGAAAGTATTTCAATGGACTTCGTCACCGGACTCCCTAAAACCCATGGTAAAGATTGTATCTATGTTGTTATAGACCGATTGACCAAATATGCCCATTTTTTTGCCATTTCATCCGAATATAAGGCACCCCAAGTTGCCGAACTATTCTTTAAAGAAATATTTAAACTCCACGGGCTTCCAAAAAACATGGTAAGTGATCGAGATAGTAAGTTCCTAAGCATTTTTTGGACTGAACTATTCAAGCTAGTAGGCACCTAATTAACCTCAAGTACAAGCTATCACCCACAAATAGATGGGAAAACCGAAATAGTGAACAAATGGGTTGAAGGTTACTTGCGTAACTATGTAGCAGGACAGCAAAAAACATAATGACTTCATTTAGGGGAATATTGCTACAATAACACCTATCACATGTCAGTTGGCATGAGACCATTTAAAGCATTATATGGGTATGAGGCAACATCTTTTCTAGACTTAGCCCTTGGAGAAAGGAGAGCACCAAGAGCCAAAGAGTGGATCCAAGAATGTCAAGACATCCTTAAATCTCTTAAGGATAATTTGCATCATGCGGAAAACCGAAAAAAGTTATATGCGGATAGACACAGAGTTGAGAGAAGCTTTGATGTTGGAGACATGGTATACCTCCGCCTACAGCCCTACCGTCAATCATCCTTAAAAAGAAATGGTGCTGAAAAGCTAAGACCAAGATTCTATGGACCTTACAAAATAATTAGACGCATTGGGGAAGTAGCATATGAGTTGGATCTTCCCGCGAATAGTAGAATACATAATGTATTCCATGTATCATGCCTTAAGAAGGCCTTGGGACAAAGGATTATACCATCTGTTGAACTCCCACCCTTAAACGAAGAAGGTAAATTGGTGTTGGCCCCTGACAAAATAATTGATACCTGGGAAAGAAGATTGAGAAATAGGGTCGTGAAGGAGTACTTAATCCAATGGAAAGGGTTGCCTATGGAAGACTCTACATGGGAGGGTGATCACATCCTCCAACATATTAATCCATGAATGCTTGAGGGAAAGCATTTTCAAGGAGGGGAGACTGTAATAGTCCTCCTTAAAAACCGTCTTAAGAACTCCACCAAAAAATAAGTATATAAATAATCACAATCCCTATTGAGAGGTGTCCTGACATCAAGTATTAAGAAATACTGGTCGACTTGTTTAAGTAAACACTTCATTATATTTGTTTGTCAAGGCCGACTCACTTAAGAATCCAATTCATTTAGAGGTTGATGTGCTTAATGAAGCAACTCAGTAACTATTCTAATCAAGGCCGACCAGATTCAGATGGACGTGTCTTTACATCATGGAGCAATCTGAAGGTTGTGTCGCTTGGGTAAAATAGAATATAAAAGAACCATCATTTTTAGAAAAAAAGACATTATTGGGTTATTGGATATTGAGACTATTCTACAGAGATTGTGATCGCTCCAAGGGAGCATTTGATCCAGAAAGAGGGCTGCGATTTATATGAAAGACTTCAGATACTCAGCCTCCACCCATATCGCATGATTTTAAGATTGATACAAGCAGAAAGAGCAAATAAGGAAGACACCATTTGGCCAATTTGTATATGCATGTGTAATCAGATAATAATTTAGAAATAGCATTTTCTTATGGTGTCAAATCTGTACTAGTTATAGTTACAGATATAAATATCTAGATCGAATTTATATTTTGATATTTTACTCTAATAAAAAATAGATAAATCGAATACAGTAAGTCTTGGAATTGCTCTCAAGTATACATTTTTACAATATTGATCTTAAGCATCCTTTTCCTTACATTGGCTTAAAGATTGAAGGGAAAATTTAGCATAATTCTATAAGGGGATATCACATGTTCTTCCCTTTGACACTGACCAAAATACTTTAACAATTTTCCTTTGCGTACCTGAATACTCCCCCTTAGGAGTTCATCCAAAACAGTAACTATGAGTGATTAACCAGAGGTGGTTGTCTCTTGAAGTTTGTGGAGAGTACTTGTCCATGAAGATTTGCTTTCATCCCACAACTTCTTTTCTTCTGTCAAGGTTCTGCATAGATACTTGAGTTCAACTAGGATATCTTTTCCTTCGACCAGAGTTTCGAGAGTGACATTTGAGTTCAGAATTCTATTAGCAAGAGAAAAAGCATAAGAGACAGGTGTATGCTTAATTTTTATCAGGTCTCTAAGCTGTCCATATTGTTCAATCATTTCTCCTTTTTCCTTGTGCAATAACAGATATCCTTCATGTAGCTTTGTCAAATGTAATGTCCCCTTCTCATCAGTGATCAGCATTGCAATTCATCAGTCTATTCCGGAACCCGTAGACTAGAATGAGGTGAAATTAGGGTTTCGTGGCTTGGAGTTTTGTGGCATTTCATGTTATTTACTATTTATAGTAAATGCTTGTTGTGGCAGTTGCAGTTGTCTATTCTTAGTCCTTTGCAGTTGGAGCAGTTATTGTTATTATGGTTTGGTCTTCAGAAAACTTTAATTGGTGAAAAATATTTAATTGAAGGCATTAT
Source organism: Sequoia sempervirens (assembly GCA_007258455.2). Taxonomy (NCBI): domain Eukaryota; kingdom Viridiplantae; phylum Streptophyta; class Pinopsida; order Cupressales; family Cupressaceae; genus Sequoia; species Sequoia sempervirens. The sequence goes on from VDFB02228592.1 coordinate 11,997, forward strand.
GTTTTAATTCATTGTTGACACCCCCCCTTGGCCTAAGGAGATGACTTAAGTTGTTTTTAAAGTGGGGCCATGAAGGGTACGCCTTCATTAAGAGCTTTATTAATTTTATTAAGAACTTTATTCCTTGAGCAAAAGTGGACGCCACTTTTATATTATTGAATAAAGTGAATTTCTTGGAGGCTTTTGGGACGCCACTTGAGAAGTTGACTGGTCTTTGGGAATTGGAAAGGTCTCTTGTGTCTTTTGAGCTGCTTCTCAGGCAATTGAAGAGTTTTGGTGAGTTCTTATTTATTGAAGGCTTTTGCTCCAACATTTCATCCATGAAAATTATGCTAAAGTTATGCTGTCGAAATGACAATTGACATATTGCTTCGAGGATGTCTACCTCCTAGCCTTTCATCCAATTTCGTGTTTGCAATATAACACCTAGTTGGCTACATTGCTGCTTCTCAACATCAGACTAGCAGATTGAGCATCAAAGATTAATGAATTTTGGAGTATTTTCACAGTTTGAGTTCCTGGTTTTTGCTACAGCTGAAGCTGAGTTTTGTTCATATCTTTTGGAGTGAATTTTATTTTGTTCTGGGTACTTTGGCCATCCATTTGTTGACTGAAGGCGCCACTTTCCACAAAGTATTGGAATTTAATTCCAAGTATTTAATTTTTACTTGCAAAATCGATTTTTGGTGAAGGCCGTACCATCTAGAGGTGCATTGGAATTCGTGCCAAATAATCTGGAGACTTTGGTGGCTGTTTCTGGATTGCATCTTGGGCGCCAGACTTCTAGGGAGTATTTGCAACTTATTTCACGTCATTCGGAGGAGAATTGAGTGAGTTATGAACATTTCATTGATTCTCATAGTTGCAGATTGATATTTCCAGTTTACAGTTTTTGTATCAGATTGTAGAAGTTCTGATTTCTGATTCATTATCAGCTGTTAGAGAGTTAAACAATCATTGAAAAACATCTATTAATCTTGTGTTTGAAGATTATTGTATTTCCTATGTAATTTGCAGCTTATCTCTCATTTGTACAAACTGTAAACAGTAGTACTGTTCCAGTTTTAATTGCTGCAATTTCTTTCTGTATCTTCTCACATAAGTCCCCTGGATGGTTTACCGCCAGTGTGGTTAAATTGATTGTAATATCTTATACCCACTCATAGTGGTGAATCCCCACAGCTCTGTGGATGCCCGCCGCAGCGGATGAATTGTTTTCTATTGTAATCTTTTCCCCCCACTGTTTGGTGGTAGTGTGGAACTGTTTCTCATGGCTGGTTATCCGCCTATCATTTCATAATTTCAATCTTTAACACTCCGTCATATGTTAGCACTTCGCCCTCAGTGGGATCTTGAGTGCACATTCTTGACGTTGAGTAGTTCTTCAATTCAAGTTCAGTTTTCAGTTTGATGCTAACGCTAATCCAATCAACTATTGCTGGTTATGTTGTATTAAATTATCAAAAAAATTGGTTAGCATATTTCATCAAACCAAACCAAGTTTGATCAGCCTGATCCAGAGCTGGATTAAAAGTGTTAGATGCGTATTTTTTTTGTGTCTCAATTGTGTCCTCAACATCCTTGAATCTTTGAATCGCATCAGGCCATGTCCAACAAAATGAGAATAGATTTTTGGCCCCATTTTCACAATCTTGAACTTCTTTTAGTTTCTCAAGTGCATTGGTATATGTAGACTTACATCTATCTCCAATTTCCAACAAGCCTTTTTCCCTAACCCAATTAATCATTTCACTTACTACTTGACTTCTTAGTTCTTTGAATGAATCAGTCAATGTATTTGTGCTTTCTATAATGGACTGCAAAGAACTGGAGTCAGCTTTAGGAATTGACTGAAAATGTACCTTTCTTATGGCTAGCTGCTTGAGTTTCCTTAGAGCGGGCTTTGATTGAGAAAATAATGCACGAACCTTAGTAGATTTTCTCTTTTCTCCGGAGGTAGTCAACTCAGATTTCTCATGAATTTCTTGAACCATTTCTGTATAAGGTCTGAATCTTGGTCTACTAGGATCTCTAGCGCTGTTAATTAACATTTCAATACAACCAACAACATAATCTTTCTCAATCTCATAGCCTAGTTCAGGAATCCATATGTTTCTGGGTTCAACCGCCTTGATAATATAGTAATCAATAGATACCAAAAATGTTATGTCATTCTTATATCTTGTCACTAGCTCTCTTGGAATTCTTCGCCTTCTGTTCATTCTTCTCTGAAATTTTCCAAAGAATGCAGCAAGGGCTTCACCTTGTGCATCTAAATCTCCAATATTTCTCTTTATTTCTCTGATCTGATGTGCAACCGGTTTGGTATTCACCCAAACAACTTCACCTACAGCAGGAACTTCCTTCATAAAGTAAAAGATTAAGCATACTATCAATGTTCCATACCTAAATGCGCACTTCTTCTTCTTGATATCATTCAAATTCTCCAATAGTTGTTGCCAGAGCAACTCATAGAGATCATATTCAGTCCTCTTCTCAACCATTTCTAAAGCTATGTTAATTGCGGTGTCAGAGACATCATTGTCACCAAAAATGAAATGTGCAATAACCATACTCGCGTATTGAACTGCCGGATTATTGATTTCAGTACCTGTATTCTTTCTCAATCCTTTTCCTTTGTCAGGTTTGCATACTGGAGTAGGTTCGAAGGAGGATAGACCAGTAACATCTCTAATTGCTTCTTTGGATATCATATTAGAATCATTAAGCCACACAAAACTAATCATGAAACTTGCTCAGTGCCATTCTAATGCATCACTCTTCATTGCTAAAAACAGGAAACTGATGCCACACATCTAATTTCATTTCCGTTAGTATATTGTATTCCAGTTTCAGGGTATAATGTAAAGTACCCTTCTAAGAGTATACTGTTTTTCGAATGTTTCTCAGTTTGATAGATGAAACATTTTATCAAACTTACACATTGCATAAGCAAACAATATAACAATGCTCACATGCAAGCACATACAATCTGGAAAATCAGTTTAATCACTTCCTGTTACTTGTATTTCCAGAATAACAGAGGATACAAACTTTGCTAGTCTTAGTGCACTAACAAAATCACTCTTGCAATCACTATATTCTTCTTCCCCAAGACATGCTATGACAGCGCTGACAGTGTAACTCAGAGCAATACAACAACAGCAATAATATGGCAGCCCTTTACAAGTAATTTCTGTATGACATAAAGACTGAAATATTTGTAAAGAAACTCAGTTTGCTACAGCAGACTATTATTTCAGTCTTTGAACAGATTACAATAGTTTAGATGTCACTGTGAAGCTACAGCAGCATGGACATTTCTACTTCATAATCAGAATTAGAAAATATGCAATAGAGAACCCAAATGTGCCAATCTTCATACCTGGAAGGTTGCTTTTGCAGCTAATAAGAGTAGTCCTAATTATTAATTAATATAACACTCCAAAAAGGTACTTTTTCCCAACCTGCTGTCCTTTTGCTGACTAGGCTGCCTGGTAGCTATTACTTTAGTTTTTTTCTTACACACTCCTTATCCCACACAACTCTACCAAGTCAACTTCCTCAAAAAGACAGGTCAACCAGCTGTAGAGTCCTATTAATGTTCAAACTTTGCACTTTAAAAGCTACGCCTCCTTTTGAACATCTTCACCAACACCCCTCCACACTCCTTGAACCATATGCCTCTCCAAGAAGGTGGGTTGACCAAAATAAAAGAGCCTTACTTGCATTCGAACTCCTCCAAGAGCCCAACGTAGAATTTCTAAGATGAAGCTGCTTTACCTTCAAGCCTTCAAAGGTTACCAAAAGACAGGTCAAACATATTTGGAGAATCCAAATGAGAATAGAACTCTTCCCAAAAGGCTGCGGATAATATAAGCCACTACAGTCCAAGAAACCTCCTTGTCATGATTTTGTCTGCTTGCAGTGGAAACTTGGGAGTATCGGCTCCTTATTTCTTTTTTATTGTCTTTTCTAAATGAATAGATGCTGCATATAAGACAATGCTTCTTACTTTTTGACTGCCCAGCTGCACTCTTGTCACCCGCGATTTCCCTTATGAAGCATATGGAATGTGAGAAAGGCTGCGATATATTCAATATGCATTCTTTATTGAACGCCTATATTCTTATCTGCACTTGTATTTGTCTCTATTCTCACACCTTAGAACTGTCTTTTCTTTGCTTTGTCCTATACCCTCCAGCTAGGATCACGCTGTCTTTTTCTGTCTCAAACTCCTGCAGTGTATAAATTCTAAACCCACAATATCATTTGATGGAGTATATTCAAACTAGAATAAAATATATTATGTTGCCTCTGACAATATAATAATTTATTTTGTATTCAAATTTCCCTCATAAATTAAATTCGCAATGAAGTACCTGTAGAAACCTTGAATGGATTCCTCAACAATCTTCAACTAGGGTAGATAGTTTCACTACTGAAACTGGTGCCCTAGGGTCTTCAAACCCACAGACCAAGGAAGCTTCAAAGAGCTCTCCAAAAGAAATGAGAAAATAACTTTAAGC
>VDFB02228595.1:0-11471 GCA_007258455.2 Sequoia sempervirens
GTCATTATTTATGACTTGCATTTAGTGTGGATATTTTGCCAATAGAGAAAAATCCTTGACCTTATGTAGTTTTCCTTGATTGTAACTGTGTTGATTTGCCATAAGGTACTGTTGATTGTTTCAAATATGTTGTCTGATTTATGGTTTGTGTTTTCCGTATATGGTTTCCCATGGATTTGGTACTGTGATGTTTTTTGATTTATGACTTTCGGTTTGTGGTTATGGTTGCAATGGAGTAAAATAGTTAATCCTATATGCTATCACTTTCGATCTGGGTGGCTGTTGAAACCAACATTATTTGATTTGTGGCTTTTGTTATTTGGCGAACAACATTAATTATTTCATTATTTTATTCTATTCCAACAATAACCAGAAAATGAAAACTACTATGTTTCTTGCTGAATTTCCCCATTTGGGTTACCATTCAAACAGATATTGATTGATTTAGGGTTCGTGTTCTCATGGTGTTGTTTTGCATAAGGGATTGTTCACTATTGTTGGCTGCGTTAGGTTAACGTTGTTTGATTTATGGATTTCGTTATCTGGCTATGGTTGGAAGAGAATAAAATAATTAATGTTGTCCATTCTATGTTTGGTTACATTAGGTATTATTGATTATTGTTCCTTAGCTTAGGCTGTACTTGTGTCAACTTTACTGGGAATTTTCGTTAGCCTCATCATTTTTCCCTCTTTTCCCAGTGCCGGGGAAGACTTGGCAGATGGGTATAGTTTGGTCGAGATATTCGTCATCCCTGCCGGTATATATATATATATATATATATATATATATATATATATATATATATATACTATGCTATGTAATAATATGTATATGTATATGCATATATACATACATATGCATATATACATATATATACACATTTGTATACATATATACATATATATAGTTAAAAGAAGACCACATAAATATCATAGACCACACCTTTTGGAACCATCGATACATGCAAAAAAACACAAGATAACCTTCAATGGTCGGGATATAAGTTCGGGTGGGTTATAAGTTCGTCTAAAATTTTTGTCGGCCTCCCAAATTATTTGCCTTCCGATAGTTGCGAAAAAGGTGGCAGAGGTAGCTGTTGGCTGCTTTGGGAATAGGGTGGTGTTTGTCAGGCCACATGGATAGAGAAGGTTGTAGAAATTAAACGCTGGTTCACGTCAACATTAATTGTTGTATGTTTTGCATGTACTGGGGTTTGTCATAATAATAGCTGCCCTTTAGCGCCTTAGGGAACAAAATGAATGTTTGGTGAATTTTCAATGAGGCATTGTTTGGTGTCATTCTGTTGCTATACTTGATATGAGAGCCGTGAGCGATGAGGGTAGGCTTCCGTGAGGGTGCAAGCTAGATTAAGCTTTGTGTAGCTTCTGTGAAGGTGGGTGAAGGTTATTTTTTGTTTTTTTAAAGGGCAGGTGGTTGGAAATGCAAAAGAAAAGTGTCGCTTGTGACAGTATTTTGCCTATTCTTCTGCAAGAAAGTTGGCAAGAAGATTTACGTTTGAAGCAAGTGGGAAGAGTTGCAACAAGATTTATTTTCCTAGCATGACTTTTTAACTTTGAAACCTATTATGTTTAATTTATCCTTTTTGTTTGCTCATTATGGTTGCAATCCAATTAAATAGTCATTTCTATACAACCTATCTTGAATGTTATCTTTTGTATTCTTACCTATTGTTTCTCTTTTGTGTACTTTGGTTGGAATCCTTGCAAGCCTTTTTCATTTTCCAGCTTCCCGCATACCAAGGCTAAGGTTGCAAATGGCCTTCCCTTTTAAAAAAAGCTAGGCTGAAATTCCCATAAGCCCACACTGTTTTAACACTTGTGGAAAGAGCACAAACATCCAGACTAAATTTTCCCTCATTTGCCTACCCGAAAAGGCTAGGAATTCAAAGCTTTTGTTGGCTATAATATGTTGCACATCCCGAATCAAGGAATAATTATAAGCAACAAAAGCTTTGAATTTGTAGCCTTCTCAACCAATTAAGTGAGGGAAAATGTTGTGTGGATGTCTAGTCTCTTGAATGCTAGCTAGTTTTGAGATTGCTTGTTGTATGGTTTGCATGTGGTTGCAATTCTTCTAATTGTAGCTGTTGTTTATCCAATTGTATATAAACTATGAGATGTAAGATAGGGATTCTTTTATATACTGTACTTAATGTATGGAACACATCAGATGTAGAAAAGAAATAATATTGCTTGCACTCAATGGCGACTAGACATAACTCATAAACCAAACCATTTGCAGCAACCTATAGAGCAACAACTAACAATCTACTTTTGAAAGTAAGATAAGTTGTTTCACAAATACTACACGAACGGTTTTACAAATATGCACCTCTCCCGATTGAAAATTGCACAAACATTCACTTTGTTCCTTGGGGAATTTAAATGTATATTTTACTTGCACCATTAACACTACACGAAAATCATGCAATGATTAATGCTGATGCCATTTTGCTAGCCTCCTCTATCGCTACACCAAACTCTTTTAAAATTTCTTAAAAAAATAATAGAACAACACCTGCTATATAGTGCCAGAGGCTTGGGCATACGTAGGCTGGGAAAAATTCCATCCAATGTTTCCCATGGCCAAATGCTAATTCTTCTTGTTTAGGTTGTGTTGTGGAGAAGAACATAAAGTATTTAAGTATATTGCAATCATTTACATACAAGAAAAGCCATAAATGAGACAATATATATATATTTTTGTGTAGATTTGCATGTAAACCAAAGTAGATGTAAGCAATGCACATCTCTATTGTTGCCAATGTTTATTGTTTTTCTAAAAATAGTGATTTTTGTGAACCTTGACATGACATACTTTAAATGTTATACTTCATATCACTGTTATATAGAACATTGGAGCCTGTCTTGCTAATTATTTTCTTTCCTTCATAGTGTTGGTGTTTCTAGGGGGAAAAAGCAGGAATTTTAATATTGAAACAATGAACTTGGAATAACAAATTGTATGTTAAGTATTATTTGAATCATTGAAGACCTTGTTATTATTAATTGTTTTCTGCCATATTGTCAATGGTCATGTAAAAAAATTAAGAGCCGATGTTGTGTTTTGAAGCCATAGACCTCCTAGCCACCCACCGATGTTGCAACTCTTTGTTCTTAAAAAGAGAAAATAGAGCAATGTCGGTGGTCTCTAGCTCTTCTGAGGTTGGGGAACAATCCTCAAGCAACACTCATATAAGTGTGTTTATTGTTTAGTTTATTGCTGCTACCAATTTCCTTGTCAGTTTCTCAAGTACGCCAAATAAATCAAAGAAATACTTCATTTACATTAATAATTACTATTATATATGTTCTAACTTATTTAAATTTGAATTGTATGTCTTGTTGCCCATTTAGTTTATTGGCCTTTTTGGAGTCTAGCTTAGATCTTAGAGGGAAAAATGTCTTGGTTTGTAAATGCATCAATATTGCTCTTTCTTTTTAGAGTTGAGTCATAGTCATAGAGATGTCATTGCTGCCACTATGCTGAGTTTAATTGCCTTGTAGGCTAAAAATGTGAATCCAACCTTAACAACAAATGCACTACACTCTATAGATGTTGGGGACGCTGTCCCATCTCTAGTGCTCCAACTAATGTCTTACCAAAAAATAGGAGGTGATCAAATCCTAGTTAATCGATACAAAGTCGTGCTATCTGATGGAACCCACATGCAGATGGGAACTTTTCCTACAAAGTACAATGACCTTTTTTTTACAGGAGAATTGAAAATGGTTCGGTTGTGTGCTTGACAAACTATTTGTCTAGAAAGCTATGAGAATCGAGGTTTGATATAGTTGTGTCTTGCTTGTTCTTGTAGTTTCCTGCTTCCTTGTTTGTGGGGGCTGTATTTTAAAGTATTTAATCTTCATTTTATTCTAGGGCAATCGTCATATTGTCCCTAGATGTGAAGATGACAAATTTCCAGCTAATTGGAAAATCTAAATATTTATTTAGAGATCAAGAACATAAAGTTGGCTGTGACTCACCCTCCCCATCGAAATGAGCCTCCATGTTTAGAATTAATACATCGCCAAGGCAACAAGATGCCACTACAAAAATTAGCCCTGTTAGAGGGTTGAATGTTTACCAAACCAGATGGATGATAAAAGGCTGTGTAACAACAAAGAGGGATATGCACCATTATAGCAAGCAAGGGCGTGAGGGGCAGGTATTCAACTTTGATATTATTGATGGTGAGGGCACAAAAATATGGATTACATGCTTTAATGAGATTGCAGACATGGATTATGATAAGGTTGAGGTGGGACGTACTTATTATGTGTCAAAGGGATCAGTGAGACAAACAAACAAAAAATTTAATAAGCTAAATAGCCAGATGGAAATCATTCTGAATCAAACTTCAATGTTAAAGTGCTGTGATGATGAGGCCTTTGTGCCAGAGAAAGTATTTTGTTTCACACCATTAATTCAAATTGAAAATTACACTAATAAAAGTTTAATTGATGTTATTGGCACTGTGCTGCATGTGGGAATGGTTTCAACCATACAAAAAAAATATCAGTCCCAAACAATTCACAAGATTGTTAAACTTAATGATTTGGAATCTTTTTCAATTGATGTTAATTTGTGGGGCTCAAACTAGGAAGCAAAGGGTCATGAGTTAGAGAGGTTGTACACCCCTGGTTCAACTCTCATCCTTGCTATGAAAAATGCACTTGTTGGGTACTTGAATGGAGTTGTTCTTGACACAGCCACAGGGACTCTTCTGTATATAAACCCTGACATACCGAAGGCACAACCATTGATTGAGAGAGGCTATATTGCTCCATGTACTATCGAGCTCCCTCATCCAGTCCCTTGAAAGGTTGCTTTGGGAAATGGGAGTCACTATTGCATACATGTTCGACCACTGCCTTGGCTTGCCAGAGACTTTGCAAGCTACTCTCAAGGAAACAATAAAATTTATAAAAAATGATGCATTCTATTATGTTACATGCTCGTTGGAGGTGAATGGTAGGCAATACAAAAAAAAGTGTGAACAATTTGAGCAAAATACATGTTTTTTCCCAAAATGACAGAGAATGATAGGTGACTGTGACTTCTGATATTTATTGCAACTAAAGATCAAAGACCACACAGGTGAGCTTTGAGCAACTGCTTTTGATGAGGTTGCAACAAGCCTATTACAAATGTCAGCAAAGGAGATTTACATGTTGCAATATGAGTCAAGTTCTATTGAAATGAGTGTCGAGTCTGTTATCAATGTTGTCACCTACATGACATTTGTTTTCACAGTTTTAATCAAAACTCAAACTTATAATTCAGAAAGAAGACTGAAAACAACAATAGTAAAGGTTGCTAAGCTTAACTTTGAAGCTGAGTGCAAGTTGTTAATATCATATTTATCTGCTATTTCTGCTACCATGCAATAGGCTCTGGATTTAGTTGTCGTGTTGCCTTTTGAAGACCAAAAGAAGCATCTAATTGAGACTTTGTATACTTCTTTAAGTTCATCTTGGTTGGACAATTAGTTTGTTTAATTCCCTCGCACACCTTGTCATACCAAAAAGACCTTTACTCTCTATTGCTATTACTTTGTTCTCTGTTTCAGTGGTTATTTATTAAGAGAATTAAGTATAAGTTACAATGTCTAGGTAAAAAAGATATAGTTATTTTGTTTTCTATTGATTTTTTTTGCTATAATTTCCTTACGTTTAAAGTGTATATTTCTAATTTAATTTTATACTATTTATTTATATAGAGTTATTTTCCTTCTTAGGGGACATATTGCTATCTACACCTGCTCATATATCTACTTATGCACATAGTTGTATATATGTCTCCATTTACATATGCATATACATAAATATACATGCATGCAATTGAGATATCCCTGTGTTATACAACTTCCTGGTACACGTGTGTCTAGATATTGGTTCGCGTGTTAGATATCTATGCATATATGCATACAAAATTCAATATTTACAACTACCTATGAGCTATTCTAAAGAGAATGATTTTTTTATTTTGTTTACAATGTTCTTAGTGGATAGAATATCTTGACAGAGTTCTATGCAGATATATGTGTTGTTGATGTATTTGTCTATGTGACTATCATGTCTAGCTAACCATCTAATGCTTACCAAGTGCTCTTCCTACTACTTTGCGATCCCTAATGATACTCCCATGTTGGATATGGATGTAGTATGCTTCTTGTCTATAATGTTTGTTGTGTATGTTAGGCAAGTGAATCTAGAACTCAGTGCTCAACAATGCATTTTTGAAACTATGCCAATCTGTCCAATTATTTTGGTGAGTTTTAAATGGAAAGTATTATTGCCTGTGCAAAGTGACGCTTGTTTCCTATGCACATGCAAATAAAAAAGCTCAAGTTCTACACGTTGCGTTCTTTTTTGCAAGTGAGAGTTGATAATTGTTCTCTAAATTGGGGTATATTATTCCCTTTCCGCTTTTATGTTGTATGTCCTTCACCTTTATTCCATATCTATATAATGTAAAGCTACGTATCTTTTTTTCCATTTCTCATTTCACAACTCTATGTGAAATTATAGAAAATGTATAACGTTCAATTCCACTAAACAGATTCCCTTAGATGCAATAGAAGTGCCTTCGACATTCACCAAAGTGGTGCATAATTAATGTTAGTGCTCGGGGGTTTGGTCATAGCCAGTCATGCTCAATAACCTCATACGTTAGGATGGAGAGCAGGATTCCTTTTCTACGTGAAAACTCCAACCCATTCCATACACAAGGAAATTCTACATTTTATTTGTCTTACTTTGTTCTACTGCAAGTCCATTGCCTCTCATTTGTAATTATTTCTATAAGTCTTTATATTTTGTGATTTCTTTGTTCTCTACTAATCAAAACAATTGTCCTTCGTAGGCCTTTCCATGTGATTAGATATTTTATTCACTCATTGGTGGGAAAAACATTGGTCTCACCATTGATAATAGTGGTGGACAATTTATTCTCTTGCTCGAGGGTTTGGTGAGAGCACACACTGCTCCATGAGCGAATATGGTAGGGTGGAAATCAGGCCTTGTTTTGTTTTGGGCATAGTGTATTCTCCCACACACACTAGGTATGGCTCAATTATAGTCACTCCATTCAATAGGACTGTAGCTATGATTTTTACCTTCCCACCACCATGGATGTGATGCAATAAAACAGTCAATGTTGTGTGCTCCATTCTATTTTTCCATAATCACCACAGTGAACTTCACAGTTTTTTGTAATTCATGCAGAGCATATTCCAGCTATAATGTGGTATTTTATGAACTAATCTTTTAGAAACAATGTTACAAAATAATGATAGTGACTGGAAAATCAGTGACAATGGTCAAATAGATAATCATATCCTCATGTATGCTATATTGGTTGTCATAAGCAATATTGATTTCACCATTGATCAGAGTGGTGGGTAATGTATATTCTCTCTCGGGGGTTTGGTGAGAGCTGATGAGGCTCCATGACCCAATATGGCAGGGTGGAGAGCAGGCCTTATTGTCTTGATTTTTATTTTATAGTTTTCATGTATAGATTAATGCTATCCTTCTGAGATATCATTTACAAAAAAATTCAAATATTTTAGATTGTGGTTAGAATCTACTAAAATAGTTTACCTTATATACTTTATCTTAGCTTGCATTAACCATTGTTGATAATTGATTTCTTGCTTAAGCTATATCCTTCCACAAAGGAGGCAACGAATATAGAGTGGTTGTACAGGAGGCCAGCGGAATGTCATCACCATTGATTCTTGTATGGTTTCCGTGTACTGGTGATTGTGCAAGTAACATCTATTTTAAAGTGTTTGGAGAAGAAAATGACTATTTGTGTAGTTATCAATAATGTATTTTTTGGTCTCATTCTCTGGGTTTATGTTCTTGTTGAAGGTTGATGTAGAGGTCGGCGAAACAACATCAACAATAATTGTTGTATGGTTTCCACGTAGTGGTGATGGTGCAAGTAGCATCTATTTTAAATTCCATGACATACAAAACAAATGCTTACCCAGTTATCAATAGCATATTGTTTGGTTTCATTTTCTACGTTTCTATTTTTGTTGAAGGTAGCTGTTAGTGAGCATCACAACCTTCTTTGGGGGTACAAGTGCATTCATTGGCTATGCAATCTCTTAGAAGGTGATTGGATGTTATCTTCTGTTCTTTGCATGCGTTCATAGTTGCAAAAGCTACGAGTTTTGATAAATTTGTGTACATTTTTTGTAGGCACTGGAGAAAGAACAAAGGAAAGAGATAGCAAGCGGGTAGACATGTAATTGCAACAAGAAGCAAGAGGTGTATAGTTTTTATTCTTCCACCCCCATCATCTACTTGGACTTATTTAGTTCTATAATCTCTTCATATTTGCAATTTCTCCAGAGAACATGCTTCTCCTTTAGGAGAGACAGTTCAAAAAATGGAATGTTGATATTCTAGTATAGTTGCTAAACAGATGAATCAGCTTTCAAACAACTGTGAAGCTGAAGAGATTATAAGACTAGCTAATACAATGGGAATATTGATATCACCATTTGTCAGAGTACTAGCGATCCAACATTAGAGAGCAGGCATTAAAAGTTGTTGTTCTTTATGGTAAGTAATTACAACGGTCTATTGATAACCGATAATGCTGCATGATGGAAAATGGTAGGGTGGAGAGCATGACACCTTTTCTCTCTCCACACCTCAATGCATTGCAACCAGAAGGTCTAGCCTTTGCAGTAAATTTTTTGCATTGGGATGTGGCTATCAGTTTTTAGCTTTCTATTACGATGGCTATAATTAAATAAGATTGTTAATTTTATGCAGTTCATTCTATTTTTGCATAATCGACATACTAAACCTCATAGTTTTGTGCTATTTTTGTAGACCATATTCCAGCCATAATGTGGCATTTAATGGACTAATTTCTTCCAAAGAACCTTTCAAAATAATGATAGTGGCTGGGAAATAAGTAACAATTGTCAATTACACAATCAAATCCTAATTTACTGTATATTGATTGTAATAAGCAATATTCATTTCACCACTTATGAGAGTGGTGGGCAATGTATACTTTTTCTTGGGGGTTTGGTGAGAGTCCACGAGGCTCCATGACCCAATATGGTAGGGTGGAGAGCAAGCCTTATTGTGTTGAGTTTTATTTTATATTTCTTATGTACAAATTGCTATCTTTCTGACATAGGATTCATTAAAAAATCATATTCTTTAGGTTATGCTTATGAAATAGTGAAGTAGTTGATCTTATACACTTCATGTTAGATTCCATTGGGTATTGTTGATTATTGTTCTCTTGGCTAAGCTATAGCGTCCGATTATTGAGAAATTCCTATCAAAAAGGCTATGTTCTTTCAATTTTAGTTAGCATTGTGTTGGGTTGCTCTCAATTCCCTCTTGCTCTCTCTTTAAACTTTGCATTTTGCGCTTAAATATTCAAATTGCCTTGCTGATCAAATCATTTCCGTTCTTTCTTGGGAGAGATAGTTCAAGAACTTGGGTGTTAATATTCGAGTTTATATGGTAAAAAAAGGGACGACCTTTCTAAGCCAAGTTCAACCAGCTGTGAATATCAAGTGAATGTAATTGCGGTTATGAATCTACATCCTAGTTCTTGAACTCTCTTTCCCAAGCGAGAAGAGTCAATGACACTCCATCAGCCAATATGGTAGGATGGAGAGTAGACCTCCTTTTCTATGTCCAGACTTCAATTCATTCCCTACACAAGGTATGCTTAGATTTTATTTACTTACTGTGTTCTATTGCAACTGTCTTGCATCATCCTTGTCATTAATTGTATAAGCCTTTACATTTTCTGATTTATTTATTATGTACCAATGCTGTGTCTTTATCACACTAACACATTTTCATTTTCCTTGCAGACCATGCTGCAACAATAACACGTTGTTCCATAGAATAATGTGTTACAAACAACCTTCCCGAATAATGTTAGTGATTGTAAAATTCAGCGACAATGTTCAAATAGAAAATCATATCCTAATGTACTATATATTGATTGTAATACACAATATTCATTTCACCACTAATTACAGTGGTTTCCAATCTATATTCTTGCTCGGGGGTTTGGTGAGGGTCCATGAGGGTCCATGAGGGTCCATGACCCAATATGGTAGGGTGGAGAGCAGTTCTCATTGTGTTGAATTTTACTTTGTATTTTGTATGTTTAGATTGCTATCTTTCTGGTGTGGGGATTAGAAAAAAATTTATATGTTTAAGCTTATGGTTACAATGGAATAAAATAGTTTACCTTATATACTTTATGTTAGATTCCATTGAGCATTGTTGATTAGTCTTTTGGTACTTATACTCTACATCACATAAATTATTAACTTGTTTTTAACCAAAATTCGTCTATGGTACTTTGTTGGTGGCTGTCAAAAGATCCTTAGTTTGTATTGTTAACAATTGATGCAATTGCAAAAGCATGGGGTCTGATGTAATCATGAATACAACTAATACTATGCCACAATTATTACTTCCCATCTAAATGCACATTAGTAATGTCATTAATTATTTAGACATTCAACCTTATCCATAATAATATTGTATTCTCATTAGCTAATAAAACTTTATGATATTGATATTATATTTAGATTGATACAATGGCTAGATTATGGGGTGGGCTTATATAATGATGCAATTGTCAAATTATGGGGTGTCCTTACATAATTATGAATTTAATTAGTAGTATGCCAAAATTATTATTTCCCATCTACATACACATTAGTAATCTCATCAATTATTTAGACATTCAACCTTATCCATAATAATATTATATTTTGATTGACTAATAAAACTTAATGATATTGATATTACTTTTAGATTGTTTTAAGTATACTTGATGTAGCGTTCTTTGTTAGTTGCTGGCTAAATTATGGGGTGCGGTTATATAATGATGGATTCAACTAATTTAATGTCAACATTATTATTTCGCAACTGATTGCACGTTAATAATGTCATTAATTTAGACAATGAATCCTATGCATAATAATATTATATTTTGATTAACTAATAAAATTTAATGAAATCATTTTAAAAGTAATTATAGTATTTCTCTTTAATAAACAACTTAACTACATAATATTATTATTTGCCCCACCAAACCAATTACCAATAAAGATGATCTTATCACCAAATAACAAATTGAAAGTTAATACAATTGTTCATCAACCAACCCTCTATATGTGTATATATGTATAATCTGCAAAGTTATTTCTTCACCAACTATTACTTGCACGCTTTAACCGTTATATACATATCCTCGTTACAGCCCATTAGGGTTAACACCCTCCTTTCCTCCCCATTATAGTTTAAAATAAAATAATAATGTCAAACTATAAGGGAGAAAAGGGATACAATATTGTTTCCACTCAATCACTTCCATTATTGCTCATAATATATTTAGCAAACCATTATATTGTTTGTTAGATTGCCTAATGTCT
>VDFB02228596.1:0-11467 GCA_007258455.2 Sequoia sempervirens
TGTAAACCCACAAAATGAGGGGGCCAGCGCTGTTCTTTTTGGTACATTTTGTTTATATGGCATTCTTGCCTCTTTGTAGGGGTTGGAAGAAGTTAGAAGGAATAGAGACAGTTAGAGGAGATAATAGAGTAGACAAGTATAGAGATAGATTTTCAAGAGTACGAATTTTTTGAAGGATAGAAGAGACAGAGCTACATCCTGATTCTTGTAATGGGAGCTTCTTTTATCTTCTTAGTTAGGAGTTAGATTCAGCAGAAGCGAGTAATGTATCTTTCAGTTTTCTTAGTATAGATGGAAACAATTTGAAGTCATGGATTTTCGTACAGCAGTGATTGATGCGGTTGTAAATGTTGCTTATCTATTTCACTAGTAGTAGGAAGCAACCGGATAAAATCTATTTCATGTTGTGTTCGGAATGGTGTTTGTCTTGAGTTAATCGTTTGATTTGAAAACTTTCAAAGAAAGGAAAGGATTTTGTTTTATGTTTTGTTTAAAAAGTGATTTACAATCTGTTGTTAAAATTAGCACTGTGAATGAATGAAGCTGTGTGTCAATCACAAGTTGATTTTGTTCTCCAGTTTCAGTTAGCAATTCCTTGAAAGGTAACAAGTTTGGTTAAGTTGGATGAATTATTATTCTTTTCAATTCCAAGCTTTGATCCATCTTTTTCTATTTCTTTAAAACCCCAGTTAAAATAGGTTTGAATTTATGCTTGATCTTAGAACAATCCAGAAGCTCAACACCAACAGGCCCCTTGAACATTATAGTTCACATCAATCACTGAGTGAAATCAGCACAGTCGAGAACCGATTACAAAGACCTTTTGAGTTAAGATATCCATGTGTTATTCTTTCTCTTTCAGGAGAAACATAATAGCAATATTGTGTTTACATTGTTGTGTCATTGAACCATGTCAACAAGATCTTGATGATCTAAATATGATACTTTTTTTTACTTTAATGGTGATGCTATCTTGTTTGTAAAAATCATTATTTCTTTCAAATTTTTGCATACAAAGATCTATAATTCTCCTCCATGCATTACCCAGATGTTAATGATGAGTGCTTGTCTTTGTGTTATGAATCTATTCATTCTATTTCATCGATGTTTTCCCATACTCTTGTAATAATGCATTCTAAATACACTTTCACTCATTTTTATCTTGCAAAGAAGCTAATTGTTGCTCTACCATTGTGAGCTCTTCAACCAGCCTAATCAGCAACAATAAAATGTTACATGGCAACAATAAGCATGAAACCTTGCTAGCAACAAAACCCCTATAATAGAAAGATGATGCATTTTATTCAATTCTACATATTTATTAAGTACTCAAAAGAATTCCATTGTTCATTTGTTATTTTTACTTCATTGCACTCTTGGATTTGATTTTCATGAATGATCATTGTGCCTAAGATTCTTGCGGTCACTTTGTGATTCACTCCTTCAACTGAAAATGTTTCTATTTGAGCATTTTGAATATGCATTCTTATCTCATTCCCCTTTTGAAACTTAGGGGCAACATGTTGAGCTCAAACCTTGTGAGAGCCCATTTTTTCACCACATGCTATGATTTCTTTTGAAATGAATTAGCAACATGATTTCACCTATACTTGTATGGTGAACAAACATGTTAGATAAAAAAATAGTGAAGCTCAATGCTCTTGTGATGTTTTATTTTTTAGTCTCTCTTGCATACATATGATGTTGGTTGATCTAATGCATCATAAACATGTGCTATATTTCTATTGGTGGGGCATATGATGAGACTCATATTAGGAGCTCTAAAAAATGTTTATCATGATCCAGGTTCACTTGAAGATCAAGCCACCCAAGATTCTGCCAGGAAATGAAGGATATGCCTTTTCTTATATGCTTCTTTTCATTTCTTTCTTCTTTAGATGTATAGCATATTTTTATGTTGCTTTAGCTCAGCTACTCCCATGGATTGTGTGTGACATTTGATTACTCATTTCTTTCCAATGAATAGAAAAACAATACTTATTTAGTCTTGTGTATATTTCTTTTACAAAATGGATGAAACAATGTATAACAAATGAAATCATTGCAAAATGGATGAAACATTGTATAATGAATAAAATAATTGCAAAATGAATGATAGAAACATCTTATAATTCATGTAGTCTCCTTTATGTTGCAAAGCATTGAATGGAAAACTATTTTTTTTCTTTTATGTTGTAACACATTGTATAATGGCAACTGAACTCTTTCTTTTAAACTTTAATATGAAATGGTTAAGCATGGAAAAAACATGTTAGAATCTTTTCACCTTAAAATAAAAATAAAATATTTCAGCTTTGCCAAATTGAGTTGTAGGGGAAATTTTGGCAACATATATTTGAATAATGTCAAAGGGGGAGCATAAAAATAGGAAATATGTGTGCACCCTTTTCTGTTGAAGAAAAATGGGGAGAGTATTTTGGAGAGTAGTTTGAAAAATACATGGAGAAGAATATACTCATGTTTCTATCAATGACAAAGGGGGAGATTGTTAGATTTTTAAGGATATTGTCATTGATAGGGTTGTTGGCAACATGAGTATGAGATTGTATAGTTTTTTCATTGATGTCAATAGTGTGGCCTGATCAGAAGATTCATGTATAGTTGGTTGTTGAAGCATGAGTAAGCATGTTGATGGAAATATAGTATAGAGATGCATAGGTTTTTCTTTGATGCAGAACAAATGGATTGATCATTTTTCTATGTGCTAAAACGTAGTTTTCAGTGTATAGAGAATCAATTTTTTGGTCTGCATTAGTTTTCCATGAGGTATTTTTGTCTAAAATTTTTAAATATTGTGGTTCATACTTAAGGACCTTAAATCCAGAGTTTCATGTCTTTATGTCCTCTGGTGTAAAATTTATGGTTAACAGTATATCAGGTTTGTTAATGACAATGTTGCTAGTGCAAAGTACTTATTTGGATTCGTCTACATTCCACCACGAAAGCATATCTAGTTATGTGAATTTGAGGGAATTATTATAGGTGTGACAAGAGTGTGTAATCCAAGTGGCATGTATTTTGGAGGTCCACATGTCTATTTGAGAATAATTAGTTAGTTTGTTTTGGTGTTGTCTCACTAGCAGTGCTGACCTAGTATGTTTGAGGTCATGTGGAGTTAAATTAAGTGTTGATAGGTTATGTGCAAGATATTATAGGTCCATGTTGACCTATTTGGATGAATTACAAGTTTTGAATTCAGGTGTGAAGCATGTATGTTTGATCTTGAACTAGCAAGTTAATGTTTTGTATGGTACACTTAATTAGGCGAAACTAATATATGTTGTAGGTATTTGTGAATGTATTGGGTATAAGTATAAGATCATTTTAATGTTGAAGAGTGATTATTAAGTGGTTTGTTCAAATTCCTAAGAAGAGCATGTGAATTTGATGCGAATGAAAATAAGAGAAGAGAGTTAGAGTAGAGTAATATGAAGTGTGATGATTCAATGTTTTGAGCTTTAGTAGAACTATATTTCCCACATATTGCAGATGCATTTTTAGTAGTTCAAATCTTGGAAATGAGCCACCCCTCTCTTTTATTTCTCTTATTCTCTAGATAGTGAGTCCACCTAGTAGTGATCCTTTCTGTAATATGTTATGACTGGTTATAATATGTTGTGACCTAATTTTCCCTATGGTTTTTCCCTGTTTTGGTTTTCCACATAAAAATATGGTGTTTAAGTTTTATATGCTTTGATGATTAATTTCATGGTTTCTTTCCTAACACAAATTGAATAAGATGTGTTGAATGAATTTTTAAATGTTTAAGTGGTTTCAAAGAATATTGATTCACCCCCTCTCATTATTTTGGGTGTTCAACAATAGAGCATTCACCAAGCGAGAGAATGAAGTCACCAACTTAGTAATATGTAAACCACCACATTAGGAACTACATCATGTAAAATAAATTTGTTATATATTCAAAAACCATTATAAAAATACAAAAAAACATTCTAGTCCAAATATTCTAAAGAGAATTAAATTCGAGGGTAGATATATTCCCCCTATTTCAACTTGCTTTATGAAGGTGGATGTAGGGAAGCTACCTCACCACATTGAACTAATTGGGGTTTTCATGAAAATATTTTTTTGAGTTTCATGGAAATATAACTTGAAGTAATGAGAAACATTCAATATGTAAGAGGGAAGAATCATGATTCTAACACAACAAATGAAACTTAAATTAGAGTTAATAATCCCATGTTATGTTTATTTTAAGATATATGCTATAAGTGATATTCTATCAAATTTAGCTATAAGTTATAACTTTATTACTTTATTACCATTCATTTTTTCTTTCAATTTGACAACCTTGAGAGCTAAGCCCGATATTCTAAGGAGTGAATATGCTACAATGATTAGCATATCATGCACCAAGGATCGAGTCCCTAAGGGGATGCATTGAATGATGTATGTTACATTTACCTCTTTTCTATAGGTAGGAGCTCTCTTTAGGTTATTTTAAAGATATTTTACAAAAGGGGGAGCCCCTGACCAAGTATATCACCATATAACCCTAATGGTTCCCCTAACCAACAATAGTAACCTAGACCAATATGGGCTTCCCTAACCAACATGAGCACCCTTGACTAGGCATAGAGTTTTTGTAATTTTTCTACCTTCATTTTGATTTTTCAACTGATGCATAATTAATGAGATAAATTTTTTATTGAATGATAGGGCCCACCTTATATGTGAGAGAACCTAGGAGGTCACCTATATACTCTTTTATGCAACCGCATCCCACTACTCTCTATGGTGGAACAATGTCATCATTGTGATTTAAAACTATTTTGGGTGTACACCATGCTAACCTTGAGATATCAATATGTGATGGGATGCATACACCTCTAACTTTAGTTTACTAACAAGAGAAATGATAGTGGCATTGGAGGATGTATACCACATTCTTCAACTACCCATCTAGGAGAGGATTGTTAGTTGTGATGAGGAGAGGAGCTCAAATCAAATCCTAGTCAATTAGTATTATTACACCAATCGAGATGTGCCATAGAATAGTAAGGATTGAATTTAGTTGTGCTAGCTACTATATGAAGGTTTTGATATATCATTCATTCATTAGGTCATGAATTTTTACATAGAACTAGTTTCACATTGGATGAATAAGGAACACACTTTCATATGGGCCTCATTCATAAAATATGAGCTATGGAGTTACAAATTTTGTTTGCCTAAGGGAAAATCATGCTAGTGCACTTGTACTACTATCTCAGGTGATACATGCATTATGTGAAACAAGTTCTTATGACATGCACACCATCACTTGCATGTGGCCTCTATGATACCCAATAGATGTAGCATGAACCTATCCTTGATAATTTTTTATCACTTGAAGAGACCATGCTAGTATAGAGATTTTTTTATAATAACACATTATATTTAGTTGATTGGATGCTATGGGAATGCTTCAGAGACCATATAACACTTTAAATCCATAGACAATCTTGTCATGATAGCTTACACGGATGAAATGTGATAGCTTCCTTTTTGGTCTCTATAACTACATCGTGATTCCTTTTACTATGATTAAATGGATAGACAATTTGGTCCCATTCAAGGGGTTCCCATCCCTCGACCAAACTATATCTGGTTGAATCACAACAGTGCTCAACCATAGGAAATAACTCATCTTAGAATCACATGCATCCCATTAAGCTTTTGAAAATGTGGAGTAACACATCTAGTGTCAGAGGTAGGTTATGATAGATCTAGCATTACATACATCAAGTGGTGGCACAACACAAGTTGAGATCCCATATTTCCTATAGATCATCCTATTGGTGATATTGAGCCATGACCATGAAATCAAGAGGATTACAAGGAGGATAATGAGGATGATGATGGAGATGAATGAGGAAACTATGAGGGGGAGGAGGAGGATCCAACCACACTGGTAGGAAGAGATACACAAGAGTAGGAGGAGGACAGTGATGCCCCCGATGAGAGATCTAGGTCTCATCCTTTTATATCACTAGCACAACCTACTACACTTGAGAGACCACACATCTAAAAGTATGGGGAGACAAGAATATTGAAAGATATTATGCCCCCAATACCATGAGAGAGTTTTAACATATACATAGTAGTCACATGCATGGATCCAACTGGTGAGTCAATGATCTAGGTGATATGATATGCTTTTTTATTCTCATTTTATTTTCTACCAAATGCTATATTTAATATTTATTTATGATTTATATGATGTTTCTATCTAATATTCTTTTTTCTCACTCTTTGTAGTTGGCACTTGAGATTGGATTGACTTTATGGATCAAGTGATAATGGATATAATTCTTGAAATGAAGCTAAATCATCTAGTGTGAGCTTAATAGAGGCCACCACAATGTGCAAGGAATCATGAAAATATTTTTGTAGTGTATGGCACAACTAAGAGTTAATTACAAGGAGCTGAAAGATGCATATGAGGATCCGAGAGCATAGAGAGCTCAAGATCCTATCAATGGTGGTACATAGACATTCCTATAGGTAGAACTTGATAAGGTGTAAGCTAAGAGATTGGTTCTAGCAACATCATACAATAGTAGTCGATGCTAATGAGTATCTTAAAGGTGAGCTGTGAGCTATACTAGTATGAAGTAATTATAGGATCTACTCATGATAAAAAATCTCATGTTATCCACCACCAGCATACCTTGAGGAGTTTGGTAGCCATAGCCCAACAATATTATTTTTGTATGACATACTATATTTTATCAACATGGTGATATGCACATGTATATAATTATCATATATTAATGAGCTTTTGATTTGTTACATACGTTCTTTATTTAAATGCTTTTAGTACATGTGATCTTGTCATGCATGACATAATCTAGTTAAACAATCTCATTAAGATTATTTAAAAAATACAACAATGATCTAATTAATATATGTAAATGGATTATGTGATCTAAGAAAACAATGAAATGAAATTATTTAATTAAATGTTATATTTTGGAATAAGTTTACACATGTTAAACTAGATTCAACTATGATCTAACTAAAACTATTAAATTCTATAATGATCTAATTAACATGAAACACAAATTGTTGAATAGTATGCTAACAATTAATAATCAAATTGGAGAAAATTACTTGAAAATATAAGGCACACTAATATTTGTTATGAAAGATCAAATGCACCATTAAATAGAAATTAAATCTATCTAACCTCAGTGACATGATTTAAACATACTACTCAAAGATTGAAATGGAGTTATAAATCAAATATTAAAAATGCATAGTATTAATAGGTTCTTTGAGAGGAATATCATCTACCAAAGAAAGCTTGTATGTGCATAATTTGTAATCCTCAATGATGACATAGGGTCCCAACCAATTGGGGCTAAACTTTCCCTTTTCTCTTTATTGTAATGTTTATATTACGTTGATTTTTATATAACACCAAGTCACCAATCTTAAATGAATGATGGACAATGCCATCATTATATTTTCATTGAATACCTTCATAATAATATTGTATATTTTTATAAGCATGTATACATTATTCATCGAGCATCTCAATTTTTTGAAGTCACTGTTCTCTATAAGAAGTTTCATCTAGAATTTCATTTAAAGAAACTGATAGTGAAGATATTTATAACTCCAAAGGCATAACATCATCATTTCCATACATAAGTTTGTATGAAGTAGTACTCATATCCATATGCACACTTATGTGATAAGCTCACAATGCATAGGAGAGTTGAGTATGCCAATCTTTACCATGCTTTTTAATAGTTTGTCATAAGACTTTCTCAATTGTTTTGTTAGATGCTTCTACATGTCTATTAGATTATGGGTGATATGGTGTAGAAAAACAATGTTATATATAAAAAATTTCAAGGAAATTCTTCACTTATTTGTTCTTAAATGATGTACCATTAGCTAAAACTAAAGCAAGGAGAGAAATCTTGATATGATATTGTCCAATATAAAGCAACAAATAACTTCAATTGTCCTGGAGAAAAGTGGAACTACTTCAACCAAATCCATGAAATAATATATATTTGTAACAATAAAAGTATTTCCTTGAGAAGGAGAAATTTTTTAACAATAAGATCTAAACCCCACATAGAAAATGGCCAAAGAGAAAATCGGTTATGAATTTCGTGAGAAAGAGCATGAATCAAATTTTTATGTTGTTGACACTTAGGATATTTATTAATGAAGTAAAAATAATCTTGCTACATATTTTTCCAATAATATTCAATACAAATTAAATTTTAAACCAAACATTGACCACCAAATTACCCTCCACAAGCACCTGAATTTCCTTCCATAAGAGAAATAGGGATCTATGGCTTGTAAAGTAAATGGAGAAGGAGACCATTATATGCCTTATTATAGAACACATTAGCTAAAATTATATATCACACTTTGATATTTCAAATACAATCTTGAGTGTTTTTTGTAGTTGGATTCTGAAAAGTACCATCATGTAAATATTAAAATATGTTGGTGTACCATTCATCTGAATTAATTGCACAACATAATATCTCATATTTAACATTTTTTTCTATTGAAAGTGATGTGATATTATGAATTTAAAAATTAAAATTTGTGGATGAATCATCAAGGGATATAAGGGAGGCAACACTCGCCATTCCATCTGCATGTCAATTATATTTCCATGGAATATTGTTAATTATATGAGGAAAATATGGTTTAATGTTGCTAACACTAATTCATTGTATTGGGAAAATTTACATAGTTTGACTTAATAAGAGGCATTGATTTATCTTATGATTAATTAAGAATCTCTAAATATGTGAAGGTGTTGGATATTAAGAGACAATTCTACATGCAAACCAATGATAAGAACTTCTTATTTCGTAATGTTATTTATGCATAGTAAATTGAGAAGGTAAGATAAGATAATTGGCTTACCTAAGGGAGGTAATAGCATTACCCTGAAACTAGAGCCACTTAGACACTTAGAACCATAAAAATATAAATATCATATTTTGTATTCTTCTAAGTTCAATACATGCTCATCCTAAAATGATTATTGGTTTGGTAGCATTTTCCTTGTCATCAATAATAACTAGTGTCTACATCCTTATTCTCCTTAAACTTCTTCTTATCACTCTTTTCTATATTTATAGGCACATATTCACCAGTAGATTGATCTTTGTTATCTAGAGGCATATTTGTCTCCAATTGGCCTTGAACATCTTCTACCTTTACCTTTTATTTTGAAGGAGGTGAGTTGTATCCTATGGGTATATCATCATTTTGTGCCTCTATAACTCTAACCTTTATAGTGGTGTTTTCTCGTTCTCAAGGATCATTATTAGTAACATCTTCATCTCTAGTGTCTTCCAAACCAGTAACTCCTTATGTAAAATTTTCTTCCACTTCCAGAAGACTATCATCAACATACTTTTGCACACCTTCTTCTTCAACCCCATGCTCAAGTTGACCATCATTATGTTGTGATTCTTCTGTATTATTCACTTACAAAGCTCTTATCTCATCATCCATCTCTTCTTCACTATCTAGAGTAAGTCCTAGCCTTATTTCCAAATCAACAACCTTCTCTACGGACTTATTTTGAAGCCTTTCAAGATCATTCTGATCTCTGCTCAAAAGGGTGGTAACCCTTTTCTTAGTTCGTAATTCCCTATTATACACTTGAGACAATGTGTCTTTATTTTCAACTGATATGGGCACACTAATATTTTCCAGAGAAAATTCTCTCAAGTTTTCCTCTTCATCAATTGCCTCCAATATTCTTGCATCTAATATGTTCCTTAGTTATTCAAGAAATTACTTCTCAATATTCTTCATAGTAACTTCAAAATTAATAATATACTTTACAATGGATTCTTCAATGGTAGCCTTATCTACCTCATTTATAATAGTGTATAGATCAGTGGTTTCTCCTAACATCTCATGCTCCACAATCCCATTGAACAAAGCATAAAGTTTCATAGGGCTATATTCCCTTACTAGAGTCTTCTTCTTTTGTTTTTCTTTTTTTCTAATTTCTTCTTGTTGGAATCTACTTTCTTTTCTCTCATGTGGATCACAAAGGCTTGTTTTTCCTTTTCTACTTCATCCTTGTCATCTATATCCATAATGTTTTCTTTGAATTTCTTTGTACTTGCTTCTCCTTTTGATACTTTTTAGTTTCCTCTTCTAGACCAATTGTGGTCCTTCTTCTTCTTCATCTTCCACATTCACACCCATGTAATTTTCCATTATAGCTTTTATTTTTACCCTTCTCTTTGTAGGGACAACTTGATGTGGAATCATGGCAATATTTTCCTTTTTCAGTCATTTTATGTTGTTTAACTAGAGACACTTTCTCCTTTATTGGAGCACTTGCAGGCTCTTTTCTCTTCTCTCTAAACACAGGATTAGTCCCGAAGGACTTGGGGGAAATTGGATTAGTGGTAGTCATTCTACCAAATCTTCTGACTCTTGATGAACCTCTTTGTGAGCCAAAAATGGATTTTTCCTTCTCATCTTGTTCCTTTGTGAGGCCCATTTCCTCCAAAAATATTGCAGTCATCTTTCCAATGGTCTTATTTATCCGTTTCTACCTCTGATCCATGTACACCTCCATGGATTTGTCTTCATATGTTCCATTCCTCTCTTCAAATGTTTCTCTTGGCTTGATCAACATAAATTCTACTGAGCCGATGATTCCAACTTTTGTAATCTCATATCCCATCTCTAGGATCCACACGGTCCTAGGCTCAATAGATTCTATGATGCAATAGTATTTGGTATCAAGAAAAGTGATGTCATTTTTTATACTTTTCTACCATGGTTTTTCTATCCTTTCTCTCTCCTGGATATTTTCTTGAAATTTTTTTAAGAACCCCCAAATGGCATTCGTCTATGCATTTGAGTCTCCCAACCTCATCAAATGATCTATGATCTAATGGGCTATAGGTCCATCCTTTAGCCACTCTATGTTCCTTGTTTTGGAACCTCATTCAAAAGTAGAATAGTAAGCAAATAATCAAAGTTCTAAACTTATACTTATAGTAATTTTTCTTCTACTAATTTTCTTGAAGTTGTCATCTCAAAAACTAACATAGATAATAATCTTCACCCTTCTCAAACATATTATATGTTGTGTTGATGGTGGCCATTGATACTTAATTTTACCTATTAGTGAAGTATATTTTGTATCCTATCATCATTGAAGCATACTTAACTATTAAGTTTCTGATGTCCTTTATTATCAATGTCGTTCTATAATACTTCACACCCATTTTCTCCATCATAATTTCATTTTTCACTGACTTGAGCACTAAAGCTGGTCTAGTTAAGTAGAATATAGAGGCAACCCTAATAGAGTCTTTGTTTATAAATTGTAGTATATCCAACTAGATGATTTTTTCATGAATGCTACTTAGGGTGTATCTCACACACTCATCTACATAGAAAAATATGGGGAGGTTGTTCC
>VDFB02228597.1:0-38276 GCA_007258455.2 Sequoia sempervirens
TCTCTCTTTCAGTCCCCCTCTCTCCCTCTCTCCCACTCTCCCACTCTCTCTCCCTCTCTCTCCCACTCTCCCTACCTCCCTCCCTCACTCTCTCTCCATCTCCCCCTCTCCCTCACTCTCACTCTCCCTCTCTCCCACTCCCTCTCTCTCTCTCATGTGAATTGGCTGCAAATCAATAAATATATAATATATACTATGTAGTGTATAATATATACTATGTATTAAATATATTATATAATTTATATTGCATAATATTAATATAATATATAATATTTAATATATATTCTATATATAATATAATATATAATAATTAATATATATACTATATATAATATAATAATATATAATGTATAATATAAATATAATATATTTAATATAATACACAATATATAATATATTTTATATAATACATAATAATATATATTATAAATATGTGTATTATAAATACATAATACATAATACAGATTATATATATGTATTATGCATAATACAAGTAACGAATATCCATTTTTTTTGACATAATCAATAGGCTTGGGATTTGGCTTAAGATTTGGTTCGTGTTTTCCTAACATGGGAAGTCAATGCAATAAACATGTTTTCAAAGTTTGTTTAGTTTTCCAAAGTTCTCCCTTGTGGCTGATGACTTTTTTTAATCCAAATTTCATCAAACAAAAGGAGTTTTAAGAAAAAATTGTTATATTTCCACCAATATAAGTTATTCCTTATTTTGAATTTAACAAATAATTATTATCAATTTTCTAAATACATTACGAATAAATTCCTGATTGATAGGCTGATTAAAAAGCTTATATAACTTTCAAACTACTTAACATTTTTTGAACCTACAAGATGCACCACATTCTATGCTTCACATACTGTAGGGTAAAAATAAATGAATTTCATAAATTTTTGACCAAGTTATGGTGGTAAGACACAATTTTTTTAATAATTCTTAAAATTTCTAATAAAAAAATCATAACTAATTATTTAAATGGAAAAAAATTACAAAAAATATCTAGCACATCCGAGCATGTTTCCTCTACTTATGTTGAAAGATTCAGAAAAAATAATTATTTTTTTCGTGTACTTAGGGCGATCAGACATACACCTAGTTCTTATCTTTTTCCTAAAAAAATTAGTACCATTGCCTTGAAATTTCATTTTTTTGTAAAAGAGATTTACTTCTTTCCAAAAAAGGACTAGTAGCCTAGAAACTACATTCAATTTTCTACAACTTTTATTATTACATATTTTTCAAATTATGTTAATAACCTATTCAAATTTTTATGTCAAGTTGAGTAACTTTGATTTTTTGAATTTTCATCGCCACTTAGAGGCCTAGTTTGGACCCCCATGATCCTGCACTGACCCTGGTTGTAATCAATTTTCAAGACAATAGTCTAGATCAGTGATCCACCCTTAGCATATTTTGTATTGTTTTCCAGATTAAGTAATAGAAGGAAGAAGATGTATCAGACTATGCCTATATGGCCTTTATTTTACATTTTATACTCTGTTCATACATGATAGAGCTTTGTGTCAATTTTCACCTTTCAAATATAAGCTTGATAATTGGTTCTTAGTTCTAGATTTTATGCTTATCTAACCTATATATACAGTGAATTGGATCATGTTTTAACACTCCTTTTCCTGTTAAAGATAAGTTACATCTCATACTATGATGTTGGGTGGAAACATTTTGTAAGGGTTTTAAGCATCATTTTTAATTTCAGTTCACAATATTTTGTTGAACCTTAATGGGTGCTTCCCATGTGAAAGGATTCGAATGACTTATTTATGCTTATATAGGCCTTAGCTATTTTTTCTCCTTTCAACAATGAAGGGTTTTTGGCATTATGTGTTCATTTTATTAGAATTGAAAACCTTTTTGGCACATTTCCTTAGTTAAGTTTTATTTATATATTTTCTTTTCCCTTTTCCCAAACAGAAAGGAAGCATTGGCTTCTTTAAAAATCCTGGAGGTCATCTAGTGAAGGGCAAGTAGATCCCCCATTCATTGAATTTCCCATAAGGCTATTCAGAGAGGCACAAGCCTTTATGATCAACAAATACTAGGGAAAATATAATTTAAACAATAAATATTTTTTATTATGAGAAAAATGTTTTCAAGGGGCTCTGAAACCCCATAGAAAAATAGGTTTTGAAGGGACCCAAAATCCTCACACAGATCGCTACCTAGAGATAGAACATAGACAAATAGCATCCAAAAAAAATAGTCAAAAAGAAGATAATACATTAAACCCGAAAGTTATTGAAGTAAGGCCATAGCCTCACAACAAGACATCTTAGAGAAAACAACAATCTTGAGCCCAAAAATCAATAGAAAATAAAAAAATAGCATGTAGAAGCCCCCTTGTAGCCAATCTCAAACTCAGCAGCAGAGGCAACCTCCACCTCAATAGGTGAAATCTTCACCACAAAAAGAGAAGTAGGATAAGAAACCATCAAAATAAAAACCACAACTTCACCCACAAGAAAATTGTCCACCTCAATAGGAGAAGACTCCACCTCTCTAGGATAAGTAGGTATAGAAGTTGGAGAAAGAGCAAGATATGCCAACATAATTTTATTAGTAATTTGGGAAAATGAAACGCCATAACCACTCTCAAGAGCAAGTTCTTCCTCAAAAGTGGAATAATTTTAGGCAACCAAAGATAATATCTATAGGAAGCAATCTAAAAACATAACAACAAACTCTCCCACAAAAAAACTCCACTTCAATAGGAGAGGACTCCACCTCAATAGGACAAGTAGATGAAGAAGTTGGGATTTAAGAGCAACAAAAACCATCTTAAGGTTAACAATAATCTAGGGAGATGAAACCCCATTAACATCCTCAATAATCAGAACTTCCTCTAGAGCAGAAGCATCTAAGGCATCCATAGAGAAACTCACCAAAGAGTAGACCTACAACAAAATAAAATTTCCCATAAACTAGGGCATTAACTCAAGGAATAACTACACCTAACAAGCCACACTCTCCAACATCACTAAGGCCACCAAAAACTAGAATATCACTAGCTTAGGTGTCTCAAGCACCCATAACTTCAAAAACATGGAGGCACTGAGAACAATACTCCCTTGAATAAAGGTAACCATCAAGCCATTCTTGTAAACCTTGGAGTCACAAAGGCCCACACTTTTGAATGAATCCTTCAACTCAACCTTTGATGAAATAAAACCTTCAAGCATATTAGAGACGCTACCCCCAAACATCGTTAGGGGGTAGTAACATAAAATGGGGATAACCCCCACAAAGACTAACTAGGCTGATAGGCCACCAAAAAGCCTGAGGGATTATAAGCAAAAAATGGGAGAAGCCCCCTCACAAACTAAGCAAACTGAAACACCAATGTTCCAATAACCAATAGAATCAAAAGCAATAGAAAGAGTGACAACACAAAATGTGAGCCTCCATAGCTATGCAATCGTCAGCCTTCATAGCTGAGCTAAACCAATAGTACCAACCATGTTAAATGGATATAACAAAGGAAACTAGCATCTCCTACTCCACATTAAACTTATACACATCCCAAATGGGAGCCAAAGAAGATAAGATGCATGTAAAATAGCATCCAAAAACTTCACCTTGGCTGAGTATTTAATGGTCATTATATTCACTCTAATCTAACATAAGCCACAATATTCATGCAACAACCCCTCCAACATAGAGCCACCAAGAAATAAAAAGGGAACAAGAAAATATCAAGAAAACTTAGGAGCAACACAACCACAAAAAAATCATGACCTGCCTCATCAAAATTCCCATCATCATCACTCTCAACACCTCCAAGACTCAAATTGATTCTGCCAATCCTATCCCACCCATTTCAATCTCCTCACTATATTTTATTTAAACAATAAATGTTGGTGCTTCGTTGACTAGCATTCTTTTTGTTTTGACTACATGATGATAGTTAGAAGGTGCTTATTTATGAATGATATGAGTAAAATTATGTGTTAGGGTTAAGTTTATGATCTGTTACTTCCTTTATTATGTACATTGAGGATCCACTAGAGCTATTAATGTACATGTTTTATTTTGTGGATGTAAAGTTCTAAAAAGTTAAAATTTACACATGGATAGTGTGACATGGTCCATGGATAAAAGCTCTTTCTCATGTTCTTTTATCTTACCTATTTATACCTTGAAGCTTTGAATGATCAAATATGTTGCAACCATTTATTTTGGTAGTCTAGCTGCTAAGCGGAATGTTTTATTATCCAATATATTCATAAATATAGTCAATGGACTTTCTTTTCTCAAATTCTGATTTTGGGATGGAAACGAGCTAAGTTGTAGAGAGAATTGGTCACACATGTTTAGGTTTCTTACAAAATGCTTTCTAGGTTTTGTTGTTGGCTCTTTGAATTTTCCAAAACATACTTAATTTTAAAAATTGACTTGGCAACATAAAAGGTATGACCATTTAAACTCTTCCATTTTTGCTATGAAATGTTAATTGGAACTTGTGAGATGATTTATATGGTTTAAGTATGCAAATTTAATGATTATTATCATTATTTGTGAATATATTATTGTGAATATGGGTGAATTTATTAAATATCATGTCACAAGATCATATGGAAGGGTTCTAGATTTGAAGAGTTGGAAAAAATGAGGTAAG
Source organism: Sequoia sempervirens (assembly GCA_007258455.2). Lineage (NCBI taxonomy): Eukaryota > Viridiplantae > Streptophyta > Pinopsida > Cupressales > Cupressaceae > Sequoia > Sequoia sempervirens. The sequence goes on from VDFB02228597.1 coordinate 4,650, forward strand.
ACCTCTTGTTCCTAATTTACTTAGCGTTCAACGAAGTTAGGAATTATGGTTGTGTTGTAGATTAGGTTCCTTGGTGGTATTCATTAGACATGTTTAACATTGAAATATACTATTCAAGTTGAATTTAATGGAATAAATGTCCAATATAGAATTTGTCTTTTAGATATTGTCTATCTATCTAATTGAATGTCCAAATATCATAGGAAGATGATGGGCACATTTTTATGCTATAAATATTGTTAGTCATTGGTTACATTGATAAGTGGATTATATTAGTTTATATTCTCTTCCATAATATGTTTATCAATAGATGAGTGCATAAAATATGTGTTGCATGGGCATATAGGTATGTTAGCTTGACAATGATTCATTTACTACTTTAAATTCCATCGTGCATGTTGACCCATGTAGCTAGACCCTTTGTGATGGGTCGGGCCCCTCTAATATAGTAGCATGGGGAAGCTTTATGCTTCATGTTAAGGTGGATATCACTTCAATGATACTCTCTTTCTTGCTTCTAGTTACAAAGATGGGTAATAGAAGGGGTTGGTAATGCAAGTGTTAATGTGTTATCAATCTTGTGACCAACTGATTGAGAAGAGTAGATGAATTTGTGTTTCTTGTACTTATCATTACAATACTATGGCTTTGTGTTTGTTATAGAAGAGTTTGTTTGCTAAAATGTAATCTATTGCATATGATATCAATCTAGTTTTGAAATGTGTAAACCTTTATCTATAATACATGTGTCACCAAAAATTGTGTACTCTTGAAGAAAGAGACAATTTTGTGATTAATTTGGTCCTATTTTAGACACCCTTGCATCAATCACCCCTTAAAAACTGCATTTATAGGCCCCTAATGATCATGATTTTGGACGTTAAGACCTATTCCACTCACAAATCATACAAATCCTGACAAGCAACATTCAAACCACTCAAATTTTGTGAAACCCACCTCAAAAATCCCTGGTGGGACTAAGTCACCCAGGGTGGGCGACTTAGTCCCATTTGAGCTATTTTCCACTTTTGAGTAGGAAATCACTAACTTAATTCAAATCATTAAGGGATGACATCTTGTGAAGTTAAAATAATGAATAATTTAGTGTTAATGCCTATAAATAATATGTTTCTAGGTCATTTTTAACAACATTAAGTCATTTTTACAAAGCTAATTCAAGAGTCAAGAGCCAAATATCCTTCACAAGAAGACTCATTAGTCTTTCTACAACAAAGTTGAAGCTTTAGGGCAACAAACTAGGGGTTTTTGAAGGTCTTCAAGCTCACTTTTTGTTCAAGATCTTACATTGTAAAGGGTTGATCATGAATTCCTATGGTGAATCATGGAGAAATCTAGGTTGAGGAGATGCAACTAGCCATCAAATCAAGCCTAAAGACTTGTTTTCAAAGTGATTTCATCTTCCATTTTTTCTCTATCTTTAGCCTAAGGAAGGTTTGCATGTCATTTACATTCATTTATAATATGATTTAGTGTCTCTTAGAATGAGTTTTGCATTGTTTCAAATCCATTTATACATCTTATTCTTGCACATTAGAATAGGTTGCATCTTATTTTTAGACTTCCTAGTCTTAGACACACTTAGGGCTAGGGTTTTATGCAAATTTGATCTCTTTCAATGTTTAAATACCAACAAGGGGTTTGACCAAGGAAAATATCCTATTAGAAACGAATTTATACTCTATTTTGTAGGAATTTTCATAGTTTCAGATACCCAGTTGGCAAAAACAACTTTCTAGGCAGTTTCCTTGATTTGGGACTAAGTCGCCCAACTTGGCGTAAGTGTTTTAGTTGGCTCAAAAATCATTTTTTTTAGAATTTTAGAGGTCTCTACAATCTACAGTTTGCTCTTCAACAGTTTCCAAGTGCACAATTTCTATTTAGCATCTTTATTTTGTTCTTTATTGCATCCATTTCATCATTCTACATATCACAATGTGTTTTCCAGCACTTTGCATTTCTTAGGTTTAGCATTAATAATCATTTTTTTTTAGTTTATTACATTTAGACATCATATTTAGGCACATTACACCCCTCATTACATTAATATTGAGTGTAGACATTCGTATTTTGGATCCATTTCTCTCAATTTAGGTGAAAAACCCTAGAAGAGTTAGAGAACCCTTGGACACCCAATATCAAGTGTCCACGATAAAAATAATTTAAAAATTTCTTTCTATTATTCCTACCAAAATATTGTAAATGGATTTTATACTAATTGTGATGATTGTAAAAAAAACTATCTATTTGAAAAAAATTGGTCTAAGTGATTGACTCATTGATTTTGAGTAACAATTATGTTTAATTATTCATTAATTTCATATTTATAAATTACTTATGTGAATTTTTTACACATTGTTTAATTTGATTGATGGATAATTATGCACACAAAATTTCTATTTGTAGACTAATGAAGACTATAGAAGTTTCTAAAATGGAATGAAGTTAATTAATGAGAGAAGATAGAATTTCCTAAATGAAGGCTAAGTTGATTAAGGAAGACATAAGAGTTGAAAATATAAATTATTTGAAAATGGGAACTAGGTCACATTTAATTAAATATAATACATTATTATTTAATCAAATGGATAAAAATAGAAATTATTTAATTATTATTAATTTATAAATGACAATATGTGGTAAATGGTAATTAATTAATAATAACTAATGAATAACTAATGTGATAATGAAAATGACTATAATTAGGATTTGATGATTAGGTGAATTATTTTATATGTTTGCACATACATATAAGTAATAATATTCTATTATTATAGATTTGTATTTGGAGAGCATAAGCAACATTTTTTAATCTAATTCTAATCCTAATTCTAACACTAATCCTGGTCTTAAAATTACATATAATATAATATTATTATTCCTTACATATAATATTAGTTTCATATATATTCAAGATATAACTTTATGTTGAAAGACATAAGTAACTATTTTAATAATCTCATTCTAATTCTAATCCTAAAATTACATATAATATCAAACTATACTACAATATTATTATTATTTATATATAAGTAATATTACTTTTATATATATTCAAAATAAAATTTATTAGTATTATTTATCTTAATATTAAATTAGAGTCTGAATTAACATCTTATATGTTAAAATTTTAAAAAAATAAAATACATAAAATACATCAAAAATATTCTTTCTAAAATACTTTTTTTTAACCAATTTATTATATTTACGAGATACCTCAAGAAAAATATCTACTCATCAAATATCTTTGAAAACTACAACTCTGGCAGACGATCAACTTATTTGGTGTGGTTAAAGGATATGGGTCGGAGAACAAGAAATACCACACTTACGCAGAAGCATAAAAAAGTTTGCTGATCTAGACCTTTGATATTTACAGATACCATAAATGGTATGTTTTATATATACTATCAACTTCTTGGAAAGATATTTCAAACGCATGCATCACTTGGAAAGCGAAGGCGATAAACTTGTGGACAAGATATTAAATACAATTAAATAAGAAAGATATTATCTCTCGGTGAGTATAAACGTATGTCGGTAGTTAACCTCAAGATTGATTACGCTACAGGAATTAAACTTCTCTCAGATCAGCCGACTCTTTTGACTAACATATTGCACGCTTGCATGTGGTTGAAAGGATATATTATCCTTATATCCAGCTGCCCGCCGCCTCTGAGAAACCAAAAATTCAATGGATGAACATTGAAGGCTATGAGCTGTGACTTGACAAACTTCAATTATGAAGATAGGGCCAGAAAACGATAGTTAAGTTTTCAAATGTAAATAAATTGTGAGGATTTGGTAAGATTAAATTCATCGAATGAGTTAGATTTGTCACTATAAATAGATGCCATGCTCAGTACTCTTCATCATTGCCAATCCAGCATATAGCAAACATCAAGCAGCGTTGTTTGTAAGTTTTCGATCGGCCTATGCTCTCAGATGGTTTGGTTGTTTTAGCATGTTAGAGCAATAGGAATATAGATCAGTGGGCAGGATTTTTCTTTCATTACAGTTTGAATACTTAGACTAAGATTAATGTTGAATATTCACTGTAATCTCACGTATCATAATACTGAGACTAATATTATTGTTTGTGAATGCAGAAGATGGGTCAGTACAAATCAACCGTGGCAGCATTACTGGTTATAGTGTTTTTGGGATGCAATATAAGCATTCCCATGGTGATGGGGGATCCAACATGCAGTCCAAGAGGAAACTTCTTCTGCAACAGCGGGCGGTGCTGCAGCATCTATAACTGGTGTGGAACCGGCTCAGCTTACTGTGGCAAAGGCAACTGCCTTGCTCAGTGCTCGCCCGGCGTCACTGCAGTTACCACCTACTCTCTCTCTGGGAGAAACCTTACTTCAACCGTCAACAATTAGGGCTTACACAGTTGGTACATTCACCACAGTGTACCGACTGTTTAGGCTGTATCTATATAGGTATATCAATGGCAGTTGATAACTAAATAAGTGCTGTGTATGCATATTAGTGCTCAGTGGTTATAGCACAGATGCTAAATAAGGTGGTCTAGATGCTAGGCTTTTAAACGAAGCCTAGTTGTTGTTTCCTTTTATCTGCAATGTGTATTTAATGCCAATAGTAATAATATGTATTTCCTACGTACTTGCACATCCTATTCATTGCTTCAAAGTTTAGATGTTTATATCAATTTGCACAGCCTATACCTAAATAATATCTTCTGGATAGAGGATGTTGCTGTTTAAAATATTTGGATCAATGGAAACTTCCTTGAACAAATATACAAGGCCCATATCATACCAGTTCATCATTTGGGGTTTAAAATCCAACAATAGATAACAAAAAATTCTGTGAATACGAACTTGTAGCAGACGAGCTCAGGAAACCAAGGATACAAATACTTGAGGCTAAGAGGAAAGCATTACGTTATTCCTGTAGACCAGACGAAAACCAGCACAGTTCGATTAAGTCCAGTATTGATAAAGGCAGACCATAAAATCCATTCTCTTGCTTCACCTTCCATTCTTATATTTTGCTTGCATTGTATGCTTTTACTAATATGGAATGATTTTACTGATATGAATGAGTTCAAGGAGAAATGCTTCTACTTCCACTTCATTGTTATATTTAGGTGGAATTTCTTGGAGGTCATTTGAATCGAATTTCCCTGTAAACTTCTTATTACACAACCAGCCCCTAACAAGCCCAGATTGCCCCTCTAAGCAGCATTGAAGTTCAATTTGAATTCTTCTATTAAAAATAGATTCCATTTAATCTGTGAACTTAAAAGAAAATTTATAAATATGAATTATATATTTTACTATGCTACAATCCTAATTTCATTCTTTGAAAAATTATATATTATATAATTAATATTTTTAAAATTATTTTATATATCAATTAAAATAATAAATTATAAAAGTTTAATCAATATTTTATATCATATTAGTTAAGTGAATTCTATTACTATGTAAAATTTTAAAAATTGGATAATATGTTCATAATTTTTTTTTGTATATAAAATGAATTGGACCTAACTCTCTAATCCCACATGGGAATACTATGGTGTGACTTTATATATATCTATTGTGCCACTTTAGATATGTATACATATTTAGTACGAGTTATTAATATTTTATTTTAAATGATAAGATGTATATATGATTTTAATAAATATATGTTAGAGAAAATTACCTCTGCTTTCATATGAGAATGTTATGATGCAACTTTAGATATGTATACATATTTAGTTATTGATATTTGTTTAAATGATAAGATGTGTACATTATTTTAATAAATATATGTTTGTGAAAATTATCTTTTTCTTCTCAATTTTATAAAAAATGGTTTTTAATATTATAAAACTTCATAATATTTTTCATGATTAATATTTTTTGTTTTATTTAATTAATAATTAAACAAATTAATAATTTTGTTATATATTTTAAATATTATAAATTACAATATGAGTTAATTAGAATGGAATGTTAGTGGAATAGTTATATTAGGTGAAGCATTCAAATTAATTAGAGATTAATAACAACAAAAAAATATAAATTATTTTTATTAAACGATAATCAATAAAATTGTATATATTGTCTCTCTTATGGCTTTAATCTTTTCTTTTATGATATTTTGTATAGATATTGTAAATGTATAGTCTTCGTATTAAATTTATTTTTTGACTGGTACAATAGCTTCCAATCACCCTTGCATTTATCAATCATATATGTCAATATCTATTAGTCATAATATTTGTGACCTTGAGTCTAGTTATCCCCCTTTCTATATTTTTCATCTCCTAATCATTGGGTTTCCCTATAAAACTATCTAAGTATTAATTCATTGACAAAATTGGGAAATTTCTAAATTTATGTTAGCTTCCAAAGGTATTATCACAACCTCATTAGCTCTCGATAGGGTTCTGGCAACCTTGTTAGAATTTGATAGTACTTTTCACACCCTCTGTATTTATGTTAAATTTCTTATGTTAGTGTCTCAACTAAGTTTTGGCATTTGTTATGAATGCCCCATCTTCTAACTTTCTTTGAATATGAAAGAAATCATTTCAAAAGATGACATCATAGATCTATGATAGTTTCAAAAAATTTATCGGTCCCCAACAAGCTTGTCATAACCTTTTTAGAAATTGAAGTGTCAGTGTATACATTAATGCTTGCACACTAATAGATTGACCTAAGCCTACTTAGGAATTTATTGTTGTATGACTCATTGACATAGACTAGATATTTTCTAGATATTTTCCTAATATTTTCTTGATATTTTGTCTAGCTCTTGGATATTTCTCCTTTATAAGGAGACCCTTGACTATCTAATAATATGAGGTTGAGTTTATGCATTCTATCTCTAATATGCTTGTCAAATATCTTTGTCTCCTAGTTCTTTCATGGTATTAGAGCATAACAGAAATTTCTCAGGCTGTAAGGTGAAACTATTTAGTTGCATACTACTTATTTAATTTTCTATGCATTCTTAATTCATAGGAAATAAAAATCAACCCAACTCAGCTAATTGGAGGCACACTTTGCTTTTTGGAGGGAGGAATGGGCTCTATGAGACTGCACATCTCATAGCATTCTGGAATTAACCCCATCCCGAACTCATCTAGTTTTGGAGTCCTTGCAAAGTGAAGAAAGGCTGATTACATTATCTCAGAGGTAGAGCCCTCACATAGTCCAAGAAATCTCTATGTCTAAACTGGCGCTTAAAGGAATTTAGAGGGATGGCCATCTTCAAAGTTTGTGACGTCTTAGTGGATAAGGCGAGTAGGCAGTTGATGGAAAGCTCAGAGGAGGGGCATATTTTCTTCCTCCCAAACCAACACATCCTCTTTTACTACCATTCATTCTACCAGGCTAGGCATGATTTGTTGTTATGGGCCATGATATGTTCTTGAGGCATGCAATTTTTCTCCTCTCTTCCCATCAATGCATCAATAGGAAGCCCATCTTTTTTGTTGATGTTTTGTTGTGGAAGAGGACGTAAACCTTATCAATAGGGACATTTTTTTTTTTTTTGCTTTATTTCATCTTGGCATCACTGTTAGGAATGATTTTTGCAAGCAAGAAGGTGATTGGATCTATTCTTAGGCGATTGAGGGTAGAGACTAGCACAAGAGCTATTTTCATCCTTTGGAGGGTGCGATTCACCTCTATGAGGTGTTTTCTATCATTTATTGATGCATTATCTTCCTCTAATGGCTCCATTTTTTTGTATTGACTATGGTCAAATACTCCCTCTTCTTTCCTTTGTAAAGAAGGTAAAATTTTGTACTAGCCACATAGTGGTTTTGATCAACTTCAAAAACTTGTAAAATAGGGGAGAGGAAAAAATTTTTTCCATAGGTAGAAAACAAACTTTTGTACTAACCATTTTTGTAATGGTTTTAATCAACCACAATTGTTTGTAAATGGGGGAATTTGGAAAAAATGGGGGTTATTTGGAGTGTTTAGCTCCTAATTCTTTCAAGCAACGAGGGTGTTTTATTTTCTATCCTCCTCTCTCTAAATTTCTTTAAATATTTGATATATCCAAACTTTGTAAATGCAAAGTTTATTGGTGTAAATTTGCAATAGAGTGAAATTATATTTTCAAACTCTATTCATGATGGTGATTTCACACTAAATATAAAGTTCCTTTTTTTGCCATCATTCTTGTACACAAATATATGCACAAAAATAAAGTGCCAAACAAAGGGGAAATCAAAAATATTAAAAAAGGGGAGGTCATCTAATCTAGGGGGGTTCTTAATCTATTGATTTTCTATTGTCTTAAGGAATTAACTTATTTGTAATCATGGGATATGAAACCCATTCTTCTGTAATCAACCTAAAATTGGGAAACTATAAGTCTTGGTGTGAAGGAATCCTGAAACATCTCAGGTTCCATAATATCATGCCATATTTGTATGGACTTATCCCTGAACCAAGTAAACAAACTCAGAAGGATAAATGGTTTAATATTCATGATCATATTCATGGATTAATCAGTTTACATATTCTAGATGACTCTTTGTATTTCATCATGGATATTGAATGTCCACATGGATTATGGATCAAAATTTGGGAAATACATGGAGACTCCAATTTTTCTCCATTCCCACATGATCCTACTATGATCACAACTTACATCCATCATCATGATTCATATACAGAGCATCCAATTGACATAGAGGAAATCATCATTGCTCCACCTCCTCCTGTTGCTTCATCAGATTTTAGAGTCATTTCTTTGAGAGCTTCCAACACTTCTTTGCAACAAGATATTTTTCTTCCTAGATTTGTTGATTGTGATGCATATCTACTCGACATTTCATGTCTTTTCGTAGAGTCCTGCATTGCTAACATGGAAGCACACATTGAGGACATTGGTCTTCTTTTTTATGACAACTTCAATAAAGTTGCATCGGCCTTGTCTTCTTCAGATATGATTTCTCTTCCTTCACCTACATCGACTTCTATAGTGATAGTATCAGATTCTTATGGTTCCAGTTATCCCCATACATCTATGGTTCTTGTGGTCCCTGTTATAGAATCTTCTATGATACTTGATTCATTCCATCAGTATTCATCACATGTCAGCATTGGGTTGGAGATTTTTGAGCAACATTCAAAGAAATCATGGGCACCATCATCATCATTCTTGGATGAGCTTCAACTCTATTCAAGATCATATATACATATTCTTACATGGTAAGATATCTTGCATCTTCATTTGGTTTCATTTCTTCCCAAGGGAAGGAACATTGTAAAGCATTCTTGGAACTACATCTGCATCCTTTGTCAACTATCCAACCTTAATGTAGCAGGACATGTATTATGGGGGGGTCTCATAGACCTTCTATCATTTTCTCTCTTATGGAGGAAATCATATATTGTACTTAGTGAAAGAAGTAGTACTTCTTCACGTGTATAATTTTCATGCATCTTTTTTCTCTTTCAGAGGGTAGTTTTTTCCCGCAGGGTTTTCTAATTTTCTCCACTTCATGAGAGATTACTTTGTACATGGGTACCTAACATGGCTAGTATTTGGGACCCATTTTATCCATGCCCACCTAAGTTATGCTTAAGGGGGGGTGTCATTGTATACATTAATTCTTGCATACCAATAGGTTGACCTAAGCTTACTTAGGCATTTATTTTTGTATGACTCATTGACATAGACTAGATATTTTTTAGATATTTTCTTGATATTTTGTCCAACTCTTGGATATTTCTCCTTTATAAGGAGACCCTTGACTATCTAATAATATGAGATTGAGTTTATGCATTCTATCTCTAATGTGCTTATCAAATATCTTTGTCTCCTAGTTCTTTCATGGTATCATAGCATAACAGAGAGTTCTCAGGCTGTAAGGTGAAACTATTTAGTTGCATACTATTAATTTAATTTTCTATGCATTCTCAATTCACAAGAAAGAAAAATCAACCCAACTCAGCTGATTGGAGGCACACTTTACTTTATGGAGGGAGGAATGGGCTCTGTGAGGCTGCACATCTCATAGCATTATGGAATTAACCCCACCCTCAATGCGTCTATTTTTGGAGTCATTGCAAAGTGAAGAAAGGCTGATTACATTATGCTAGAGGCAGAGCCCAGAGGCAGTGTATACATTAATGCTTGCATACCAATAGGTTGACCTAAGCCTACTTAGGAATTTATTGTTGTATGACTCATTGACATAGACTAGATATTTTCTATATATTTTCCTTATATTTTCTTGATATTTTTTCCAACTCTTGGATATTTCTCCTTTATAAGGAGACCCTTGATTGTATAATAATATAAGTTTGAATTTATGCATTCTATCTCTAATGTGCTTGTCAAATATCTATGTCTCTTGGTTCTTTCATGAAGTACTATCTAGAAGCTTTATGAAATGAAGTAAAGTATTGCTCAACAACACTAACAATAGTCCCTGAATTTTTTAAAGGATATGTTTGAATCATTCTCTTGTTAGAAAAATGAAGGAAAATATTTTTGCAAGATTTGTAGCATTTTGTGGTGGTTTCAAGATCTTTTTCAATTCCTAATGAGGTTGTCACACCCTTGTAAAAACTTAAAAACCCATTCATGATCATTGAAAATTTTAAGAATAAGTCTTCATGAGTAGTTCATTGAAGATACAAGAGATGATTTTGAGGATTATAAAGAGATGTCATAAAGGAGTATGTGCAGGATCATCATGGAAAAAATAGGCCCTTAAGTGGCAAAAAATTCAGAAAAATCATAATTAGGAAATTTGACGTAAAAATTTGAAAAAGTTATCTATATTATTTCAAAATATGTAAGAATAGAATCTGTAGAAAATTCAATGTAGTTTCTAAACTACTAGGTTTGCTTAAAAAATAAAAAATATATTTGGTGAAAATTTGAAATTTTTAATGCAGTAGTACTTAAATTTCAGGGAAAAAATAAGAAGTGTCTATCTGACCATCCTAACCACAATAAAATAAAATAAAAATTATAAGGTTTTAGATATAAGTATAGAACTCATTTCACGATGTGATGCATATTTTTTTGTAATTTTTTTCCAAGTAAATTGTGGTATGAATTTTTATTACAACTTTTAGAAGAATATAAAAATGGTAATGTCACACAGAATCACCTTGGTCAAAACTTCCTTAAAATTCAATTTTTCTTTTTAATACTATGGTATTGAAACAGAATGTGGCATGTGTTTTGATTCAAAATGTGATGTCGTTTGAAAACTATAGATGTTTTCAATTATTTCAATCAGGGACTTTAATCTTAATTTAAATAGAAATGAATAATAATTACTTATTAAATTCAAATTAAAGCATAATTTATATTGGTGGAAAATTGAGAATCATAGAAACCCTTTTTGTTTCATCAATTTTGGGTAAAAAAAAGTCACCATCCACATACCCATCATATTGCCACTTTTTGGCCCATCATGATCCTGCACATACCCAAAGGAAACTCCTCTCTATTTTGAAACCACTATTAGAACCCCATAAAGTTTCAAGAACCACTTGAACTTGTAACAAGCAAGTTCAATTATTCATTTTAGATGGGAGTGCTATTGATGTGGGGAGACTTCACATACTTCAACATTAAAATTTTCCATTGATGCTCTCAAAATATATGAGGATATTAAAAAAAGATTATTGTAAAGTGAATTTTAAGAAACTTTTCCAAGAATTTTCCAAGAGTAAATAAAGAGTTATGAGAGAAAATTATAGAGTTCATTATAACTACCATACATAGGAGGTTTCAAGAGCAATAGAAAGTAAAAGGTATCTTGAAATTTAAAGGATTACCTAGGTCTCTATATAAATTTTCCTTAGCAAATATAAAGCATAAATACCTAGGATATGATAATATAATAATTTTAGGAAGCACATTTCCTAACATTAGAGATATAAAGTTAGTTCATGTCAACCTTGAAGACTTTTGGAATACAATGGGTAGTGAAAATAGGATCCAATTATGTAGAAAGTAGTGAAGAGTGAACTCTTATAGGAAATAGGATTTCCCATGGTTGTGTAGTGCGTAAATTTGGTTTTGGAGTGCAAGAAGAATTATATTCTCAAGACTGAAGAAGTAAGAGAAATGGATGGTGGAATTATATTCAAGAAGAGTGTGTGTCACAATACTACTACAATACATTGGTTAGTAGTCCCTAAGAAGGGAAAGTGAAAGGTCAAAAAATAATCTACATAGGTCATATTCACTAACAATATTTTAAATGTCATCATACTTCTACATTGATTGATACGTAACTAGCATGCTCATAATTTCTAGGAATGGATGTATTTGTTTATTGTTATCATTGTCAATAGGAAGATATTTATTAATTGGGGCAACATAATTAGTGACATTATACATAGATAAAGATCATCTTGAGAATAAAATCCCTAAGAAATCATGCAAAGATGAACCTAAAGGAAAATCAAAGAAGGAGAAGAAAATAATTAATTTAGAGGTCATCCAAGAGGAAGAAATTAAGGAAGAAGACATTGATGTCACTTCATCCCATTATTTGGTGAGTACATATTCATCCTCTCCATCTCATTCTTTTTCAACTTCCATACCACCACATTCACTCCAAAATAATCCCATTCAACCTAATATTATGCCTCCTTCTTCATCTAACATCTCATCCTTCAATAAGATGGGGCCTCGATTCACCAAACCTCAACCTATGAGGCCATTGTAATTATCCCCAAATATCACCATCACTTCTTCTAGCAATCCATTTCATCCACCATCTTCTTGGTTAAAATAAGAGAAAAGTAACATGATTAGATATTCCCTAGTTTGATATTGTTTCTAATTTTCTCCAAAGGTTAGCTCACCTTAAAAATACTAAAACTACTTCTAGGTCAATAAAATATTCCAACTCTAGTAATATGCATGTAGAAGTTTCCCATTACTCTATGAGGAAAGATATAAAGGAGGTGACTAAAAATGATTTTAACATCACATAGATTAATCTTTGTCCTTGTTTATATGATGGAGACATCCATAGTTTTATAGTGTCAACTGCCATGTTTGTGGAAATAATAATAAAAGATAATTTCTCTAAATATGAACTCAAGAAATAGGTGAGAGATTTAATTTCTTGCCTAAAATCAATATTTGACACTTCAACCCAACTATTGGATAAAATTCATTCCTTCTTTATCCCAGTTTAATGAATGGTAAAGTGATGATTGAGAAAATATGCAAGTATAGTTCTTAAGGTAGGGTGACCAGAGACTAGGTTAAAGAAATAATTACTAAAGGGTTAAGTTTTGTTGAAGTGGAAAAGAGGAAATATGATGAGATTGGAATTAGAAGGAAAGGGGTTGAAAATTAGGTCAATACATCCAAACAAGAAGATATCATATGGACCAATGTTGACAAAAACTTGAAAGAAAAGATTGAAATTAGCAATGATATATTGGTTGTAGAGAAAATATTCCTAAATGTCAATGAGAACGAGTGTCTCCTATGGATACATAATATTGAATGGAAAATTATAGCCATCAAACAGTTAATACATGAGTAGAGTACACTATTGAAAGAATGTGATCAGCTAAAGATAGACACACAAACTGACTTATTATCTATCAATTAAGATATTCAAACAAAGGATGATTTTCAGGTCATTAAAACTTAGTATATCAAAGAAAATTTCAAGGTAATGATTGAAAATTTCTTTAACAAATAAGTATTTTTTTAAATCAATGAAGAATATGAGAAATATTGATAAGTTAGTCTCATCCATTGTGTGACATAGCTCCTTGCATTTCATAGTAGATTAGAGAATATTTGGAACAATAGGGCTGTCTATAAGCTCAAAACTAATAATTTGATTATTCCAAGACACAATGAGATCACTCTAGTTGTCAAAGCATTCCTAACCTAGAAAACCAAATCTTAGCTGAAAAAAACAAACCTCTAATTCTAGGCTTCTTTCTAGTAAAGGCTAAAAATAGATGGGGACACCATCTCCATACAAGCTAATATATAATTTATTTATATAGACTTTATTTTAGAATAATTGTAATATTATAAAGTATTTTAATTTTTTGAAATGTTAAGGAAACTTTAACTCTTTTGTTTAGTTGTTAATTAAAATAATTTATTATAAAAAGGGTATAATTATGTAGCTGATTGTAAAATAAAGGATTTAGTTTATCATATCTTTTTAATTTTAGTGAAAATGGGTTAAATTTTTTAATACATTTTTAGTAAAATTTGTAATTCTATGTGCTTTGCAAATTTGGATATTTAAAATAAATAATTTTTTTTGAGTCCATGTGTTGGAAATAGGCTTCTAATATTATTATTCCTTTTGATGTTGGTGCCATAACTATTTTGAGTGTTTAGTTTTTCATATTAATTTATATTAAGATTATTCCTAAAGTATGTGTTGTATAGTTAATTGGAAGATTATTTTTTGGTCTATTCACCTGACATCACATGCAAATTTATTCTTAGTTGCATGTTATATTTTGTAGTTGAGGAGGAAATGGTCTTTATGCTTATTTCATTTTACATGATGAGGCTTACAAAATGTAATATATTTTAGAACTTTATTTATAATTTAATCTTAATATTTTTTTCTTTTTGGTTAAAATCAAACTCCAAAAATTTAAATTTGATCATAACAGGGAGTTGTACATCTAAAATTCATGAAAGTTGTTAAAAATAATAACAAATTGTCTAATTGTTGGTTCATTTTCCACCACAAACTAAGAATATTAGTCATTTTAAATATAATTGACCAGTGGTGAAAAATATGTTAACCAATAATATTCTAAACTTTATTATGAGCATTTATTCATATTGAACTATGTTGCATGACATGATCAATTCCTTAGACTAGGCCACATGACAAACCTTAGTTTCCATATTTTAATTGTATCTCCCTCCCATGCTAAATTCCCTACAATTTAATTGTTATGATATTCAACCGCACATGAAAAATATAAATTTATGTGTCTCGAAACCTATATTTAAGTATTTCTTCCAAGCCATTAGTGTAATGGTTTAAATTTGGTTTAGTTATAAGATTTTTGTTTTCTAACCAAGCAATTTCTACATTACTTAAATTAGGAATGCATGACTTGTTGTTATGATATTATGTTGGAACAAAAAGAATAAATAGTTTGACAACTCAAAAAAATTCTTTAAAAACAAAAAAATATTTCTTCAAATAAAACATAGAAAGGAAATAAGAAAATAATTTTTTTAGGGAACTAAATAATGATTTAGAAATTTATATTTTAGAGAGATAAATACAACACATAATGGAACCAAGCATCAAAAGAGCTTCTAAATAATTATTATATCATAGATACTAAATAAGAACTTATACTTGCTACCTCTTAACCTAAGCCTAGTTGTTTCCTTTTATCTACAATGTGTGTTTAAAGTGTAAAGTGTAACAATATTTACTTCTTATGTACTTGGACAACCTATTGATTACTTCAAAGTTTAGTTGATTAAATAAACTTGCAAATTTCTAAAATATACTTAAATAATAACTTATGTATGCAAGATGTTACTATTTCAGTAAATTATTCAGTCAAAGGTGCAAGGTTTATCCGAGTACATCATTTGGAGTTTAAAATTTGATTGTAGAAGCCAGTAGGACATCACGGTTTTATGCATTGAGGTGAAATTTAGAAAGGTATAATGTTAGGATGAGCCTAACTTTGTAGGTCTTGACTTGGGATTTTCTTAAAATATTATTTTAAAATAAAAATAATTACTTATGGATTTTATTTCATATAATAAAATAAAATATCTAATAAGATGCAATTTTTTTTTTTCTAGAAAAATATTTCATAATAAAAATGTTAAATTTTTTGAGAGAGATATATATATGTCAATTTGAAAAAACAAGTTTTGCTTGTATATTATTCTTAACAATTATAAATTTTGAAATTACATAAATATTAACAACTTTAGTGTCAATACCATACATCTGGGTATTGCTAATGGAGCAAGTGGGAGTGTGCTGAAAGAGGAGTGAGGGAGGATTTTTGAAATCCTCCAAAGATGGAAATGAGGGAGACAAAGAATAAAATGTGGATGCATTTAATTTGGAGGATTCTTTGGTGCATGTGGTCATGGGTTTCTTGTTTACAGATGTGGATGTGTTTGCTTTGGAGGACTCTTTGGTGCTTGCATTCATGGGTTTACTATTTTTTGTTTCATGTCGAAATGGTGAGTGGCTTATTTTTTTATCCTTTGGGAGAGCCATTCCAGAGTGTGGGGGTGGATTTGTTGCCTTTTTCCTCTAGTGTTGACCCTTAGCAGTGCCTCTAGATAATTGAGGAAGTCATGGGTGTTTTGGGCCTTATGATGGTTGTGCTTAATGATTATTTTTCTCCTAAGGTTGATGTGGGGTGGTCATTTTATCTCCCTACTATTGTTGTGGGTTGGAAGGAAAGAGAGAGGAGAGATAGAGATACATAGAGAGGGGAGGGATGTAGGGAGAGATAGGGAGGAATAGGTAAGGAGGGAGATAGAGGTGTGTTTGAGAGAGAGAGAGGGGGGCGAGACTCGGAGGAGATCCAAAAATAAGGGGAGGGAGGGTGAAGTAGAGAGAGGGAGGGAGAAGAGAGATAGAGATAAGTAGAGAGGGAAGGAGGGAGGGAGATAGAGGTGTGTTTATGTGTGTGAGAGAGAAGTGGTGAGTAAGTGAGAGTGAGAGGGAGAGGAAGAGAAACTGGTGAGATAGAGAGGAGAGAGTGAGAGAGAAAGAGGGGGAAGAGAAGGATAGAGAGATTGAGAGAGGTAGGTAGAGGGAGGGAAAGGAGTGATAGAGAGTAGAGAGGGAAAGAGATAGGGAGGGAGACATAGATGAGACATAGAGAGTGATGGAGGGAGAGGTAGGTAAAGAGAGGGTGAGGGGAGATAAAGATCAATAGAGAGGGAATGGGAGGTAGAGATAGAAGAGAGATAGAGAGAAGTAGAGAGGGGAGGGAGGGAAGGAGAGTTCAGGAAGTGATAGAGGTGAGAGAGAGAGAGAGATGATACAACTTGTTGATTACTAAAATTTTCCCTCCTAATTATTGAAATTTGACATGCTAATTATTGAAATTTGACTGTCCAAAAACTTATAAGATCTTTTAAAAGCTTTAATTTGCATTATAACTCCTAGAGATATGAAACCACTCTCAAACATCTTGAAACTATATACATGAAATATAAATTAAAGTGTAAGAAAGTAAATGTCAATTATATTTTCCTTGAAACATAAGGACAAGAAAGAGAAGAAAAAACAAGGAAATTTTTTCAATACAGACCATAATGTGAGTGCATTATAATGTGATCATGTTTTCTCAATGCATTCAAATAACACAAGCACATTATAATGCACTCGTGGTTTGGCCTACTTTGAGAATTCCCAAGCCTTTGGCTTGGATTTTCTTTGGATTTCCAACCCAAAGGCTTTGACTGCCTTTCCAATGCCCAAAAACATGTTTTTGCATATTCTAAAACAAATCACATAATCTCATTCATGCTCTTCATTAGCTTTGAACGTGTTTCAAGGTTGTGTAAAAAAAACTTGGTTAATGTTAAGATCTCTCTTATCTATCTAACCATGCAATTTTTTTCAGATTTTGACTATGTTAAGGCTTTCATCATTAATCTCTTTTATTGTTGTATCCATTTTTTGTCAAAAGCCAATGTTTGGTATGTTTTACTTTATCTTTTAACTGTTCATTGAAATTTTAAATAAAATACATTTTTAGAAACTACACTCCATTCTACACATATTAAAAAAATGAATTTTTTTTAGCTTTCAAAAAATTTAGGGGGGATCACTATCAATTTTCTATTTTTTAGGATTTGTCCAATTTGAAAATTAGTAAGAAATCATTTATATTCATTAAAAAATTATCAAAAAAATCAAGGATGAACTACATGTTGTTAGCTAATTTCTCACTAAAGCGATTTTAAAAATACTAAAAAAAGTTTAACATTTAAGGGGGGGCCACAGTAGATGCTATGTTATATTTTTTTGAAAAAAATAGGACCAATTTGTGTGGCCCCCCTTTTTGAATCCCTTAATCTCTACCATTTAAAAAAAATACTAGTTTATAAAGTAGATTCAAAGCACTATGACTCTTGTTTTTATTGCATCTTAAATTTTTGATTGTAACTATCCTCAATTTCTCCTCCAAGGTCAGTATTTCCTAATTTCAAAAGAAAAAAAGGTGGCCACTTAAGACCCATTTTTTCCCCCATCTTTGCACACAAGTACCCTAATAACCAAAATAGAGATCAATTTTTGTAAAATAACACCTTTAAACTCATCTAAAAAATCATCAATTTCCATAATGGGAGACTTATATTTTATGGTGTATCTATTGAGCTCTCTATAATCAAGACATGTCCTCCAAATTTAATCCTTCTTGTGCACTATTACCATAGGAGAGGAGTAAGCACTCTAACTGTGCTATATAATCCCTACCTCCAACATTTCTTTAACTATCTTCTCAATCCCTTTTTTTTGTACATATGGATACCTATAGGGCATGTTGTTGGCTAGTTGGCTCCTAGGTACTTGTTGAATGCTATGATCATGATCTCTTTTAGGAGACAATATTTTTGGTATCTCCATCAACAAATACTAAATGCTTATCTATATTTTTTGTAGATCGAATGGTGTAGAGCCCTTTGATTGATATTATTTTGATAAAAAAATTGGGCTACAAACCCATCTTCTCCCTTCTTAAGAAACTTTTAAATTTGGTTAGAGCTTACCATATATGAAGATTTTTAATGAAAACCTCTTAGTTCTATTTTCCTTCCCTTTAATTAAAATAACATGAATAATTCCTAGAAGTTTATATCAACCATTATCAAATTATTAAGCCACTAAACTCCCAAAATGATATCAATTACACCCTTAGAGATAGCAAATATTAGAAAATCAAGATTATAATATCCCACAAATAATTTAATGATATGACATTTTATAGAACAACTAATAGTGTCCCCATCTGTAATCAAGAATTCAAATTATAGAGATAGATATATAAAATAATTTAAACAGGTAGCTAGCCTTATATTGATGAAGTTATGAGTGGTTCCCAAGTCTATCAAGATTGTTACTCTTTCCTTTAAGAAACCCACTACCTAGAAAGTTTGTGGAGTGCTAAGGCCAAAGAGTGTAGGAAAATAAATGATTGGTTCTTGGATATTGTGATTCTTCATTTGAATCCTTATTAGTTGCTAAAATTGGTTCCTCCTTTTCTTCCTCACATGGAACATCAATATATAATTATTTATTTTCACTACATTTAAGTCCTCGACTCTATTTTTTATTTCAATTGAAACATATCACTTTTTCTTTATTCTCTTTAATCTATTATGTCAATCTATTAGGCTAAGGAGATGATTGTGCTAACAATCCTTTCTCCCTTATTTCATTAACCCATTACCTTCTTGGAGTTATAGAATTCTACTTTGCCTTGTGTGCTAAGAATAAATACTTAGATATAGAGTTAGGACTAAACATGTGTACCTTGTGATGAATGTGATCTTGGATTCCACAAAAAAATAAGTCATGTATATTCTCCTCTAGAATTGTATTTATCCTTAAGGATGGATTTTAGAATCATTCAATGTTTACATCATTACATATTTGCATGTTTTCTCATTCTCTCTAAGATGTACTTAAGTGATCAGTGTTAGTGTGAAAAGGGTATGTTACCTAGAATTTATTTATCTCATAGATCCTATTTATAGTATTTTAAGTTTACTTAGGCAACTTCTATGATTATTTACTTTTTGTGTCTCATTTCATATGATTGTGACACTTATCATAATTCTATGTTGTCATATATTTCACTTTTCCTATATAAGCAGAGTTCATCATGCACATTGTGTAACCTTATGGTATCATATTTCATTGTCTAATCTAACAATTCATTTCTTTCTATTTTCTTGTAAAAGGTTATTTCTAGGTTTGTAGGTGATCTTGGTTGCTTGAGTCAATTGGGTGACTTTGATATGGTATCAAAGCTCTTAAAAATATAAGCCTCGTGCACTCTTCTACAAAATGTGTAATTCTATATCCTTTTGAGTATTTTTACAAAATATTATGTATTTTTACAACAATACACTCACTTTTCCTACCTACTAAACGATTTCATGACCAGCCTAACAAATTTGTCAACAATCATGAACTTTTAGTTATGTCTCATTTTTGCACCAAAATAATAAAACTCAAAACCTAATGATATGACCCAAGAATATGCCTTCAATTAATACAAAAAATAAATGGTTGATATTGAACCCCTACATAAGGGTCCATTATTTGCATGGACCCTTTATGTATTCTTTAATATATAGGAATTTACATTACATGCATGTATGTGAGTGGTACGTATATGAGGATGCATGATCATTTCGGAATTCCAATGCACCTCAAATTGGTGAAAAATATAATGGTGAGATTTGTGTATCCTTGTCATTTCCCTTTTTTGTACCCATTTTAAAGATGTGTCTTGATATGCGTATATATTGACAAATGGCACAATCTAAAGTGAATTTGGGCTCATTCTCCTACACTTTACCCATGCCTATACACAAATATTCCTATGCACTTATTACCTAATTTATCCAAGTACATGTACATACTCGAATACCTTTATGTACCCATACATTCATCACACTGTCCATGTACCTAAACTAATATAGTTGTTAAATTCACACATTTCAACACACTTTTTCATCTCTAAAGTGGTTGATTCAACCCTACGATTTTGCAGTTGAACCCATTCTTTCCTTCAAAATTCAAATTTGGTTGATTGTCCCCTTTATTTTCTAGTCTCAAGCTAACTAAGTTACTTTTTTATGAGATTTGGTGATGTGTATTAACATTTAGAAAGATTCATTCCACATCTCTCTTATTGCAAGAGTCCTCTCACATTCTAGAATGTATGAAATCAACAATTAATAGCATTGCATTTCAACTTCATGAATTAAAATTGGGTAAGAAATCTACATACATCATTGTAGTGTCCTTGAAAATTTTCTTCAATTTATTGTACACATTGATAGGGTTTGACCTAGTAGAAATTGTCTCTTCACAACATAGTAAATCTCTTTCAAAATATTTTTAAATACTACTAGTCCATCATATGTTAAAATGGAGAAAACCAAACAAGGATCAATTGGATTAATTATAGAGAAAAACTATGAGCTCCACAAGGTGAAATCCTCAAGCAAATGACAAGTCCATGATCACAAATTTGGCGCAAACTATCAAAGCTGACCACAAACAAAGCAAAGATAAAGTATAGAATTTGAAGTGTTCATTTGGCAAGATTATAATTTTATAGCAGCAACACATAAATATTCTAAAATTTTCTAAAAAAATAACTATTCTTCAACCATAAAACAAACTGCCATCCTCTCTTACATTTACTTTATTAAAATAATTATTATAATGATCAATTTATCAATCTCAATGATCATTAATTAATTTAAATTATTAAATTAATACTTTAACTCTTTATATTTACATAATTAGAGATTAACGAGGATAACGGAATTTTATTTTCCTTTTACATATATAAATTAAATAAAGAACCGTTTTCTTATAAAAGCTTAAGATGATCGTCTTAACCATCAATCTCAATTGTGAAATCATGTGTACATCACATAAAAATGCAACTTGAATGGTGAAGAGATGTGCAGCCTGCAGAAATCTTTAAATATCTTTTCATATTATCATTAGAGATTCGACCGATTTGGTGTGGTTAAAGGACATGGGTCCCATGACAACCAAGAGAACAAGGAGAACCACACTTCCTAATGCAGAAGTTGTTGATCTTCTCGACATTAACTTTGAATGCAGTCAGGAAAGGACAATTCTGAGACACATGATTTCAAACGCATACATTCAAAGGCGATCAACTTGTGGATAAGCTGTGAAATGCAATAAAATAGGAAAGATATGAACTTTCGATGATTATAAGCTACCACTATTGACCTGGCATTTATTTTATTCTTGCTAGACTAGTTGTATGCTTAGTACTAATTAACGTTTCATCTGTAATGTGTATTTAATGGTAATAGTAATAGTGATGCTTTATATGTGAGCATTCATTGCATGTTATTGCATTCTAATAAAAGTCCGTTCATTAAGTTCAAACTTCTACTTGTACTAGTCCATTTTTTTGAACTGAGGTTTTTTTGTTAGCACAAATTGGTAATTTCATATGGATAAATGTTGTTTTCTGTGGATACTTAGAAACTTCCTATGGTTGCTATTGTTGCTTTATTTGACTGTAAGCTAACTAAAGAATCTCTCTGATTTTTTCTTAAATGACTCTTATTTTCTTTCTTAGATAAATTTCCTGTTTTATTGGATAAGCTTTCTTAAATAAGCTTTCCTCCTTAAATAATTTTTTTGTTTTATTGCATAGGCTAACTCCAGTTGAACTCCACGCTTTATGTGAGAACTTGAGTTACCTCATGCTTTGCCTTGCTCTATATAAAGCAATGTCTCTTTGTATTTTTTAATTCATGCACTCACATTTGATAGGGGATAGGCCGCAGAGCTTAAATTTGATGGCCGTATGGCCGTATTTAGTCATTTTAGCTGAAAAATACAATTAAAATTTCAGGAAGACTGTATCACTTGAAAGGAAAATTTTTAGTTAAACTATCAAAATTTCTATGTAATTATTCCTATATATGTTTTTTCAATCTACATATATTTTTCTTAAAATAGATAACCTTTAATATTTGAAAGGCAACTTCAAATAAATGACCGTCACAAAAAAATTGCTTGACAGGCAGGGTTGACCATCAAATTTAAGCCCTGGATAGGGGCCAATTGTCGTGCACTCAATTGTGATTATAATACCCAGTAATTGTTTATATAATGCTCAATAGTTGTACTTTGACTACCCATAATTAAACAAAATGTATTCCTTTGATCTAAAAAGTGACCAATCATGTGATGCCACATGAGCGCTCAACTACTAATGATGTGAATGCACAAGAATTGGTCTCACTTTTTTTTGGGGCCTTTTTGGACACCATGACAAAAAACATGTTGATGTGGGCATGAAACCTTAGTTATAAGTAGGGGACTTGCCAAGTAAGTTGTTGTAAAAAGTTGTGAGTGATTTGAAATTTCCACGTAGGATAATTAGAAGTGCAAAGTTAGGGTGCACAACTATTGGCCCCTCTCCCCTATATAGAATACAATTTATTCTAGCATATTTTTATGTCATGCTTTCCTAATCTTTTATTGTGCAATTCTATAATTTGCAACTCTTCTAGAATTCCTAAAAATTCTCACATGGTATCAAAGCATAGGCTAGTTTATTTTATATTGTTGGGCCAGAAATCATGGAGGAAAATGTGAAAATCCATCTATGCATGCACTATTTCATTTTTGCATGCATTAGGTTTGCATTTTCTTTTTGATTTATGAACATCATTTCTGTTGCAAATCCTTTTTTCAATCAACTATTGCTTCATATATTCCAAAGTTGAGCCAATTTGCAAGCTTTTGAGTGTTCCTTGGCATCATATTTGTTGTTGTTTTATCATGATTCCAACCTGAGTCGTTTAGTGGCTCTCATATGGTTTCTAACAAATAGAGTATCTTTCTTAGCTTGTCGAATTCAGGATTTCAGTGTTGCTCCACAAGTGTGCTTCTAGTGCTTCTTTGTAGTAGATTATTTCATTATGCAAAGGGTTGTATGGCTTTGCTTGTCATCCTTTGTGTGGATGGAGATTGATTGGATTTGTAATGGACATCATAATTCTATCTTTTGGATAGGAGTTTTTCCCACCAGGTTTCTCCTTTCCTCTTTGTAATTAGGTATGTGACATGGCCTTGTAGCCGAGACCCATTCATGTTTTCATGCATCTAGGTTAGTGTCTCCTTAGTTAGACTTAAGGTTGGGTGTTAGCACAAATTAGCAACTTCATATGAATAAATATTGTATCCTGTGGATACTTAGCAACTTCTTATGGATAACTATTGTTGTTTTATTTGACTGTAAGCTAACTAAGGAATCTCTCTATTTTTTCCTTAAATGCCCCTTATTTTCTTTCTTAGATAAGTTTCCTTCTTTATTGGATAAGCTTTCTTAAGTAAGCTTTCCTCCTTAAATAAACTTTTTTTTTATTGCATAGGTTAACTCCAGTTGAACTTCGCGCTTTATGTGAGAACTTGGGTTACCTCATGCTTTGCCTTGCTCTATATAAAGCAATCTCCTTGTATTTTTTAATTCATGCACTCACATTTGATATATAGAATACAATTTATTCTAGCATATTTTTATGTCATTCTTTTCTAATCTTTTATTGTGCAATTCTATAATTTGCAACTCTTCTAGTCCTGAAAATTCTCACAGTTTTTCCCAGTGAGAATGTACCCAGTGTTGAGAAGTGATGCATGAGATTCACACTATGCAATGCATTTATCATGCCATTTACCGCCTTGTTACATCTTTATCATGCACAAATTGATTTGTTTAGAAAATCGGTCTATTTATAATTTGCATTAGTCTTCAATTTAGATAGCATTAACAATTTGTTTTCATCTATTATTTGTCAGTCTGTTAGTTGGTTGAATAATGCATGATAGATGGATGCTGATACTTATTAAGTCTCTAGTCTATTATTTTAGATGCTTCGAACTCTATGTATACAATCTATAATAATACAGTATGAAAAATTTAATTCATCAAGGGAAGTTCAATAAAAGATTCATTGTGTGTTATTTAGTAGTCTTTAAGTTGGTTGAATAATGCATGATAGGTGCACGCTTATACTTATTAAGTCTTTAGTCTAATCTTTTAGATGCTCCGAACTTTGTATATGCAATCTATAATAATACAGTCTAAAAATTGTAATTCCTCAAAGGAAGCTCAATAAAAGATTCATTGTGTTAAAATATTTGTGTTTTTCTTTGTTCTTTGTTCAATATTCTCTATTCATTTGTGTTTCAAAATTATACAACTGGTATGAGAGCCTTGTTTCGAGTTTGTAGGGATATTGTAGAAGAAATTAAATATATGGTGATGCAGGAGCATCCCTGGTTGTAAAGAAATCATGTATCAACCAAAAATAGTTCTTTTCTTGAATTGTATTTAGTAGCAATTTCAATAGTTCATTCCACATTTCACCACATCATTTTTTCTTAGCTCATGGAGCAAGATATAGGATCTACACATCGATATATATCACATATCCAATTTTCACATCATTTGCATTTGTCTACCGGAAGTTATCACTCTCAAAATTTGATTGTGTTTACTATTCAAAACATTTGATGTTGACCAGTTCCAAATTTCTTATTAGAAACCTACTCCAGATTGAGCAGCACCTAATGAGATATCATAAAATAATTGTGGGTTCATTGGGACCTATCTTGAAGATTCATAAGTTAATTCATGACGTGTGGAGCTAATTCTTCATATCTTGATATTGTCATTCTTATATGATCTTTCAATGGGTTATTAACGCTTGTAGCTAATGTGGGCCTATATTGGAGCTTGAGAAGCATATTTATAACCATTGTGATTCATTATTAATCACCAGCTCTAAGTTAGATGTTTTAGATTCATTATATTTTCGCATAAACCCTTTAGGGGAATGTAATAAGTCCTGTTGGCTAGTTGTGTTGTTGAAAGCCTTTGATGCAAGCCTATGAGCCTTGGATATTCACCTATGAGGCATATGTTGCATGTAATATTGTTGACTCAATGAGATTTCATGTTTTCATATCAAATTATAGTGTCATTTCCATTGTGTTGACTCATTCTTGTATGGTTCAAACCATTCCTTTTGGAAACCTCCTACTGTGACAAGAGAAACTGGTATCACAACTTTGATTCATGAAGGCATTCCTTGAGGTGAACAGATTTCCAAACTAAGGTAGACTACATTTGTTTTCAACTAATCACCGATTGTGAGGCTGTTGAAACCCTTCTAGCCAAATCATTGAATTGAGGTAGTTGCACCAATTTGAGGGGAGATATACCACTAAGGAGAGTGCCTGCTATGGTGAATGTTCCTAGAAGAATGGATAGTATGTTTGAGATGATGCATAGGATGCGAGTCTGATTCGATGCTATTGAAGATTCAAATCAAATGCGAGGCCTAAACCGAAGGTAGAATGATGAAGTAGAACATGCAAATCAGATTGTAGAAGCCCTCAATGAATAATAAGAAGAATTAGATCAAGTAAAGATGTTGAAAGTGATCTCAAAGATTGGTAAGTGACCTACTGTTGAAATTCAAAATTACCTAGGAAATTTAAATCATCAAGAATTAATTGATTAGATCAATGAAATGGAAGAATACTTCAAATATAAAGAAATTGAAGATCCAAAAGGAGTCATATTTGTGAAATAAAAGTTGAAATTTCATGTTGCATTATGGTGGAAAGAAGTTCAATTAGACTAAAACATAAGAGGCAAATAAAGAATCATCAAATGGGACAAAATGGTGATAAAGTTGAAGAATCATTTCATACAAGCCAACTATGAATTGGAATTCTTGAAGAGATTGTAGAACTTGAGACATAAAGAAACATTTGTTAAGGAGTATACTAAAGAATTCTACAAGATGATAATCATAATTGGTCATAGTGAGTTATGTATAGAAAAGGTTGTAAGATATATCAATGGATTGAGAAAAAGCATTGAAGAAGAGTTGAGCCTGGTAAAGATGACATATGTTGAAGAAGCATATAAATTTATGTTGAAGGTTGAAGAGAAGCTAAATAAGAAGTTTGAAAGAGGGTATGTGCAAGATCATCATGGAAAAATAGGCCATAGTGGCAAAAGTTGAAAAATCCAGTGTTAGAACTTGATTCTTAAAATTTGAATAAGTTAATATATTATTTCAAAAATATAAGAATAGAATCTGTAGAAAATTGAATGTAGTTTCTAAACTACTGGTTTATTTAGAGAAGGAGAGAAAATAAATGAAATCTATTGCATTGGTGATTTCAATGCAATAGTACTTGAATTGGGGAAAAATATAAAATAGGTGTCTATTTGACCATCCTAACCATAATAAAATTATAATATTTTTTAAGATTTTATATATGATGAGGGACTCATGTCAGGTCTTGATACATATTTTTTGTAATTTTTCCAAGTAAATAATTAATTATGATTTTTTATTACAACTTTTAAAAATATATAAAACTGTTATGTCTAACCACCTTAACTGGTCAAGAAAACTTCAAAATTTAATTTTCTTTTTTAATCCTATAGTATTGTGAAGCATAGAATGTGACATGTTTTGGATTCAAAAATGCTGACTTATGAATTTGAAATTTATAGATGTTTTCAAACCAACCTATTAATCGGGACTTTTAGTTGTAATTCTAATGAAAATAAATAATAATTATTTATTAAATTCAAATTAAGTATAATTTATAGTGGTAATCTGAGAATCTCTAAAAACAGCACTGTTCATCCAGATTTGGATAAAATAGAATAGTATTACATACTCACAAACTACCCATAATATTGCCACTTTTTATTTCATGATCCTACACATACCCAAAGGAAAGAAGACACAAAGAGAGAGAGATTTATGTGTGCAGGATAATGGTGGAGCCAAAAGTGGCAATGAGGGAAACAAACGATCTTTCGACTCCAAAAGAAATGCAAAAAGAGCTGTAGTTTTTTCGAACCACCGGTGTGCTTTCAAAACCTAGTTTTACAAATGGGATATCGGAGTTCAAATTGGATATATGATCCAAAATCGGATATCCAATTTGCAAAAAGCATATATATAAAATGTCTATCGCTATTTTGAACTCATTTGGCAGTGAAGAACCCGTGGGCGCATAGTGCATCCATTCTTGGCTTAACGGATATCCGATTTGGGCTAAATTCAATTTGGAAAGGTAAGCTTTTTTATTTTTATTTGATTTGATTCAATTTTTATTTAGATTTGAATAATTTCATATGGTTTTGTGTGGATTTTTTTTAAAAATAGGGTTTTTGATTGATTTTTTGTGAAAATTTTGAATTTAGAATAGATTTTGATAAAAAAATGAATGTATTTTGTGGATTTTTTTTCACAATAGGGTTTTTGATTGATTTTGTATGAAATTTTTGAATTTAGAATGGATTTTGATAAAAAAAATGAATGTTTTTTGTGGATTTTTTTTCAAAATATGGTTTTTGATTGAATTTTTATGAAACAATTGAGTTCATAATGGATTTTGATAAAAAAATGAATGTTTTTAATGGATTTTGATTTAAAAATAGTGTTTCATTTATATTATCTAATTTTAGATTAATTATTTTTTAACTGAAATATAGGGCATTATAGTGTAGAAAATGAAATGCCCTAGGTCGATAGGTTGAGAATGAAAATCCACCGGTTGAAATCAATCTTGAGAAATACCAAATGCTCCACCACCTCTGCAGCCATCAATTGAAGGCTTAATTCATGAAAAATTGGAGCAATTGAGGGGCATTTGTGATGTTTATAAGAAAATCCCTCGATTATCCCATATGTGAAACACATTGATAGGAATAATTACAAATCTAGAAACCCTCTCCAACCAACATAATGCCTTTCATTCATGGCCAGAAACCATGAAGGAATATTATGCATGTGGATTGTCTTATGATGATGTGAAAGATCTCCAAATAACAAAAGCCCAAATAGCCTCTTTATTTATTAACCCCAGCACTAGTTTTCTAGTTAATGTTAACAAACCAAAAGTTTCTATAA
This sequence comes from Sequoia sempervirens, assembly GCA_007258455.2. Classification (NCBI taxonomy): domain Eukaryota; kingdom Viridiplantae; phylum Streptophyta; class Pinopsida; order Cupressales; family Cupressaceae; genus Sequoia; species Sequoia sempervirens. The sequence goes on from VDFB02228597.1 coordinate 33,390, forward strand.
AATGGTGCATGCATAGGGGCATAGTAGATAACTTTTGGGATCATTGGTGTATGGTTTTTGATAAACCACCCAAGAATAATCTTAATGTACCTTTGTATTTTATTAAAAAATTATATGCTGAGCTTTTGTTAGGGCATCATGTCAATTATTTTGACATTAAACCCTTCCAGGGTGTTGGTAGAGGTATGCCTCAGGATAGGCCAAGGGAATCTATAGTAGTTAGGTGCCCACATGTTCCCCATCCTCCCCTTCCTCTGCCACCTCTAGTACAACATCCAGGAATATTGAGGATACAACACACAAAAACCTCTAGGCCATTCACTCTTTGAGTAGTCTTTTGGTTTCCAATGCTTTTTTAGTAGCTCAGCCATAGTTTGGTGATCTTGGCAATGGATCCAGTGTTGTTGCATCATCCTCCTCGGGTCCACATATTTATGTACCACATATTTGCAATATGTGCCAACAAATGTCTTGGAGTCTATTAATACAACCCCTGACATCCATTAGACACTTAGTGCATGACATCAGGGATGTAAGGAATTATAGTAAAGATCCCCATGAGGGGAGTGGAGCCACACCCTCTGAGAGTCCCCTCCTACTACTAGAGAGGTGGACATTGGAGTAGTTACACAGGTAACATTTAAGGTGTAAATTTATAACTTGCATTTTTCTAAAAATGAATATTAATAAGAGATAGTATCAAGTACTAATATTTATTCACATGGTCTATTTAGCAGTTAATATCTGAGGAGGAACTCACACAAGTGACTGATAGCACCCTTAGGGTCATTTCATTTGGCCTCAACACACACACAGTATGTATTTTCTCACTCACTCATTTACATTTTTTTACTATATATTTGCTTGTCATTTGAATTGTCAATAATGAAATTATATATTAACTTATATGTTTATCTTACTCTCTGCTTGTAGCAAACACCTAGTGCAAGCGAGGTGCGACGCTCTCCAGACTATGGGCACAATGTGGGATAAAAGGAAAGTGTAATTGAACTAAAATTTGATTGAATTAAAATTTACTAAGATCTTTTATTGATTATGCATACATTGACCTGATTCCTGATTTCATATGTACTTTTCATTTTACATATATAGTGAGTTGTGAGCTATACATCATTGTTGATAAGTGGCACAACAAAAGATGAAATATTCAAACCACAGAAGGAGGAGGTGTTGAAACACCTCAGGAGGAAGTGTTGAGACACCTAAAGGAAAATCTGAAAAAGATCCAACCTAAAAGGAATTGGTATATGTTTTATTTTATTTTTGTGCTTGAGTAAATATGTTCTTTTTGTTCACATATATAGATTGGCGTTACAAAAGTTGGTTTGAAGTTAGTTTTTTTTTGAGAGGTATATATTCTAGGACTCATTGACCCCTTTGAGGAGGCATTATATTTCCAGGGTAATCAAGATTTCCAATTTTAGAGTTCAATTATAATTCAATGTATTGATTTTTATATTAGTGTGATTTTAAATTATATCATTACCACTAATCTCAATTGTGGTTTGACTTTTTCTTGTCTGACTATGAGCCAGCAGAGTGCTAAGAGGAGGCTCTATTTGATCCACTAGTAGTTTGGGATGAGATAGACTTGTTTGGCATGTAAATTTTGAATAGATACCAAGATATGCACATATTATCAAAACTTTGTTTGAGTTGGCATTGATGCCATTTTGTATATGGACATACATGATTATTTGATAATTTGATATATAGAAGTTGACAATCAGAATTTAGTTTCCTCCTCATGTGCATGATTAAACTCTTTGAAGCAATGGTTAAATATCAATGTACAATACCATAAAAACAATGGTTAAATATTATGTAGTTTATATTCATATTGTTGATTACATTGCATTGCACATCTTTCAAACTCAAAGTATTATTTCACATTACATAAGTAACAACTAGATACTCATATGATTAACCCTACACCATCTGATTTTCTTCTTTTTCAACTTTCCCATGCCTTAGTAAATTTGGTGGTCCATTTGTAACCATCAATTTTTTTATATAACATAAATTCACCTTTTTCAAAAAATTAATATGGCTAGACTCCCATATGAATACTAATAATATATCATATGACCATTCTTCATATACTTACTAGAACTTTGTGTCTTCTTAGATGAGCCAAAAGTTGTTGCCCAACTACCTCTACCTTCATCAATGTTCCATATTTTAATCATTCCATCCCAAGATGTGACCATTTGTTGACTAGAAGATTCAATTATTTGCAGGCATGAAATGACATCATCATGCACTTTGACCTAGAAATTTAGGAAAAGAATACTATTAAAAGTTGTGAGCTCTATGAAAAATAGATGTTTATCTGACTACAACACCATCTAAATATGGATTCTTTTAGAAAATAAAAAGAAAGACATAACTTTTAAACAAATAATTTAATCACAATGTATTTTTCACAAAGAAAATTTGTATAAACCGCTTCTCCATAATGGCTAGTATAGAAAATAATTGCATTGGTAGAACAAAACTCCAAAACATTTCAGTTTTCCTTGATTAATTGAATCTTAAGTAGAATCCCCACAATAATTATGTTTTACATAAACCGATAGGAAAACAACATTGCTTGGAAAGTGCATCTCTAATATTTTATGTTCCTTGTACAATAATTTAAATACATTTGAAGAAGCTATATGAAAATATAGCTTCTTAAATTCTTCTTTAATTTGAAGGTTAGTTTTGATAGTGAGTAATTTATTTCATAGATGGATTTTAGCTTTTGCTTGATTGTTGTGCACTGTACTTTCTTCTATAAATAAAATGAGACATGCTAATGCATATTTTCACTATAATTTCTCTATTTTCTTCCTCAATATATCTCTCTCTTGGAATTTGATACAACCCTGTCAGGGCCTGTCCTAATCACATTTAGCCCAAATCAAAAAGAAAAGTTCATGCATTGCTTCTCCCTACACTAGCAGACCCTAGCTGGAGGTTTTATTTGATATTGTCAACAAACATACATCTGGTTGTCTGAATGAATGGGGGAGTTACAACCTTCCCAAGCAAGAGGTCATGACAACCATCAAAATTATACACCACAAACACTATTTCTTTCCCTGTGAGTAAAGGATAAGTGTACTTAAATAAGGTGTAATAGTAAAGAGAATAATATTGTTTAGGTAAAAAAAATTCAATCTTTGACTCAAGAAGGGATATGTCCATAGAATTTTATTCTCAATGAAAGCTGGTAGATTTCTATATCCAAAGGAGTAAATTATTTAAACACAATTGGCCTTTTCAAGCTTTTTATTTTCTACCACCTCAGTCCATATCAACTTTGGAACATTTTATGTATGGGTCTAAGACAACTTTTAGTAGACTTGAGGATTTGTTGCATCTGTCAACAACTTATGTTCTCAGTGCATGAAAAAGTGAGGATTTATCAAGGACTTTAACATTTGGATTGGTTATCTTTGTGAAGAGAGTCTAGAAGGAATTGGTTAAACAAAAGAATCTATTCTTATTTGTTAATATAATGCCACCGCATTAATGTTTTGACTTTATATAGAACAAGAAGTTCATAAACTAGGAAACACTTTACAGGTATCTGCAGAATGTGAAGATAAAGTTTATTAGTCGGTCATTGGTCACTGATTTTAAGTCTGACTTGTCAGAACTGATTAAAGCAATTCAAGACTTATGTCATAGGATGAGAACATTTGACCATAGGATCAATGATAAATGCAATGATCCTTAACTAAATTATTCATAGAAATTTCTTAGATCTAGAATAATTCAATGAAAATCAGCCAAAACATTTAAACAAGATATTTAGATCTAAAACATTCACATATGATAAATAGATCTACACATATAAGTTGGTTGGAATAGAGTATTTAATTCAAATAACTCACTTCATGATTACAATTTTTTTGCTTCAATTGTTTTCTCATAACCAAGATTACAATGATAAAAAAAAAATTAGAAAAATATTGGGATATTGAAATTCCTAAATGTTGAAATCCACTATGCTTGGCGTATAGATGCAACCTTTGTGTGAAATTTCCCTCACAAATCCAAACAAGTTTCATCCTCCAAACTCTAGGAAACCAATGGGGTTTCGTCTAAAAATCTCCATAACCTAAGGGTTTTTGTCCTTAGATTCAACAAGTGAACACAAGTGTCTGACTTTGCAATTTTGGATTTGTTGAGATGATGTCCAAAGATTATCCAAACTAATGAAGTTGTATTCCTTATATAGAGGTTGAAGGCCTAACATGGGTCCAAAGTTTCTTGCCATTTTCTCACATTCAAATTTGGGCTCATTAATTGCATTCTTGGTTAGTCGTGGTCATGGGTGGAGTCCATTCAAATGGTGAGGTTTTGTGAAAGTGCATGCTTGAGTGTGGAGATCTAGGGAAATTATTGCTTTAAGTTCAAGCAAATAATTATCCCAAGGTCCAACATCAAGGGTTCAGGCGATGGGATTCTTGGGTGTTAGGACACAAGACAATGGGGATCTAGGGGTTTGAGGATTAGGATACCCCATTGGCTCTTTTACAAACGCAAGACATCATCAAAAGGCCCAAAGATCCAAAGAGGAATGTATGGTTTGAGAAGTGGTGGTAAAGGTATTAGGGTGTTATGCAAATGGAAAGGAAATTTTTCAAAGGCCCACAAGAGAAGGAAGTGGGAGGTGGAGGCACAAGGAATGAAAGAAATGCATGATAGTACTAGAGAGTCTGAAATCCCACCCAAAGTAGGAAAGTGACCCATCTTTCAAACTCAAAGCATTATTTTGTATCATTGTTACATTGGTCTTGAGAGTGGTAGCTTAATATAGGTCTGGACAATACAAAGCTTGGTTTACCTGTGCAGTGTAACAGTGGCATAGGA
>VDFB02228598.1:0-12413 GCA_007258455.2 Sequoia sempervirens
TACCAACAAGATAAAACCACTCCAACTCTAGGAGGAACACATAATAAAAACTCACTCCAAACACTGGAGACAACAAAAGTCAAAACCCTCTCCAAACACTGGAGGCAAAAAAAGTAAAAACCCTCTCCAAACACTGGAGGCAACAAAAGTCGAAACCCTTTCCAAACACTAGAGGAAACAAAATTCATAAATCACTCTTAATTCAAAGGAGGCACAAAACATCCCCGTTCGTGAAAACCGAGTAAAACAACAAGATACAACTATATGCCCTACCCAAGGCAATACAATAGTTGACTAACAAAATACAACCCCAAAAGTTAAACCCCTTCTGGAAGACTTAACAACCCTTCAAATCAACTTCCCCAAAGTGAAAAAAGAAGAAGTGTACATTCAAGAAGGGAAATCAAACAGGAATTAAATTTATATTTGGATTTCCTAAATCCACTTCCTTCATTAACATTCAGTAATTTATTGCCTTAATAAAAATGACTTAATAACGTCTCTTTCAGACAAAAGATGAAATTTAAACCATATGTTCAATTCCTTAATTTCTTTTAAATAACAATAAAATAAAATAGTTACTTCTTCTATTAAGAAAAAAACAATAAATCATTTCTTCTTTTCAAATAATAATAATAATAATAACCATTTCTTCCTTTCAAAATAAATCATTTAAAAAAAAAAAAACAATTAATTCCATTTTGCCCAACATCACGAAAGAGAGAAATAACATAATGAAAAGGAAATTTTATGATTTAATCACCTACTTTAGGATTTCCCAAATCCAAGCCGAACAATGACATATTGCATGTAATCAATTTAACTAATTAATGTTAATTGAAATAAGAAGCTTAAACCCAACTTCCTCGATTACAACTAATGATCAAAATCAATTTTCTAAAAACATCAATCTCTTACAAAATCAATATATTTAAATATAAATATATATTAAACATATATATAATTATATACTCAACGTATATACAATTATATATATATATATGTTAAAATATATATAAATATTATTTAAATATATTTTTATAAAATCAATTCACACTTCAACTCATTTAAATCAAACCCCGTTTAATTAAAATATATAATAATAAAACATTTTTTTAATTTATAATATATTATATATATATATAATATATATATATAATATATATATTATATAATATAATATATATATTATATAATATAATATATATATTATATAGCTCTCTTCTATATATATTATAATATAATATAAAATTAAATTAAAAATTAAAAATTAAAAAAAAAAAATGAAAATTAATAAAAAACAAAATGCCCCATACTTAGGGCATGCAGGCCCCTCCCCACTAGGTGGCGGCTTGTGTGCTACACACAAGCCACCTATGATATGGGCGGCGGCCTGTGTGGCACACAACCCACCTCCCTTAAAGGGGCGGTGGCTTGTGTGGAACACAGCTCGCCTCCCTTAAAGGGCCGGCGACCTGTGTGGCACACACACAGTCTGCCTCCTCAAAGGTGGGCGACAGTGGGGATAACCTCCTCTGCCTCCACTATGAACAAAACAATTAATTTTAAATTATATGATTTTCCCTAAAATAAAAGAAACTCATTCATTCAAAAAAGGAAAACCACAACACACAAAGTCCTTTGTTCTGGTAATTTTCAAAACATGATTTTTGTGCCAAATTTTAACAGGAACTATGCTTCCCTAAAACAAATAAAATAAACTCAATATTCAAAAAAATATATGTGTATAGAATATATATACATGTATAAACACAAAATCTCCATTATACAGCCAAATTGAACCAATTTTAAATAGAGAATTTTCAATACACTAAATTCAAACAAGGTTTTTTGATTTTATTTGTTTCATTTTCAAATTTTCTATTGTTACACTTGAAGGTTTCAGCTGTAAGTTTTTTTTTTGTTTTCCTACAACCATCTAAATTTCTTCCATGATTCAACAAGGCTTTTCAAAATTTGTTTCCAAACAAGTTTTCAATTTGAAAAGAACCAGATTTTCAAAATAATAAACAAAAACAAGAAAGAACCTGATGGAAACTTGAAGAAGAAGATTGAAGTTGAGCTGCACTTTCCAAACCTTCACTCCAATTCCAAAATGCATTCCCAAAACTAGAAAAACCCTCTTTCCTCTTCACAGCCAATTTTTTTTCCCCAAGCATGAATAATCCCCCCAAATCCTTTCATTTTTCCCAAAATTAAGTCAATGCCCTAAAATATCCAAGATATTTTCATTTTTTAAAATTTAAAACAAAATTGCTTTCCAAATGGAATTTCATGCATTTAAAAATTTCTTTCTACAAAAAGAATTCAAAATTTTATAAAGAAATTCTTTTACATATTAATTTTCAAAAAGTGCAATTTAAAACATATTTTCTTTTCTTTTCTTTAATTTAAATCAAAATATCTATTAATCCCAAAATAAATAACTTAATTAATCAATAAACTAAATCTAATCCAGGATTAGATTATTTTATTAATTAAATTAAATTAATCAATAAAATAACTAACATTTGAACATTGCAACCAGATAAATTTAATCATCATTTTAACTACACAAGCCATTTAATAACCTTTATAGTTTGAAATTAAATAAAACCCAAGGTGAAATGGACAACATTAAAACGACTAAACCCGACCACAACCCACCGACACACTATGGCTAGAGTGATGACTTGGCACATAAAACCTAGCTGCTATTTCCCAATCGAATATCGTTGGCCAATGGACACACTCAAACCTGTGAATTAGGTAGAGTCAATGTCCTATACCTGTCAACCTGTGAGCAAAGAGTGCATCGAACATGCATTTATATATATATCATAAAACACACCGTGAAGAGGAAATCTTGGAACCGTAGGGCACTCGCAAGTGAGTGATATAATCCCGTCCCCTTCACCAATACAGAATTTCTAATTGACGATTCTAACATCATTAATATAATCAAAACCATAAAGCATCATTAATTAAATATCTACTAAGCTAATTCAAAGTAGGCCATAATGATAACATCAGTGTAACATTCCATCACATTAAAATATAACATATGCATCACTTAATAGTTTGCGATAAAAGTACCCAAGTAATAGTAGAACAAAGCATAATAAAGAAAACAATGTATGATCAAAAGAGCCAAAAATGGAGGGGTGCTACAAGGTTGCTCTATGAACCTAGAAATCAGGCTTACCATGTACATCAAATTAGGTCTTATTGCTATCAAATACATGAGGCTTCCAACCATGCTCTTGTAGAGAGTTGGGTTAACATCAATGCTACTATCCTCTTTGCTTAATTTCAGACCCTGTAACTGTTGGGGTTGGGGCTGGTTTGCTGTCCAACATTCTAAATCTCTTCAAGATTTGTTTAGCATAATTTTTTTATGAAATAAAGATACCATGATCTGTTTGTTGGACCTCTATTCCTAAGAAATATTTTAGAAAACCTAGGTCTGTCATTTCAAACTCATTTTTCATTGCCTCTTTGAAATCAACAATGAAAATATTACTATTTCTTGTGAAAATTAAATCATCTACATACAAAATAGCAATAAAAATCTCACCATTGGTTTCCTTAATGTAGAGTGTGGGCTCACTACCACTTTTTCTAAAGCCATTTCTTAGAGGGTATGAATCAATTATGTTGTACCATGCCTGTGGTGCTTGTTTTTGTATCAATGGATTTTTTTTTGGATTAGATTCAAGTTATCAAATCAATGCGAAAGACAAAACCCAAAGTAATTACAAAGAACAAAAGAAGCAAACGTAAATGAAACAAGTATACCAAATAGTTGTTGCAGCCTCCATGATTCACCTTTGTAACACCTCCTTGCTTGCTGGTTGACGTGTTGCCCTTAGATTTGACGAGTGAGCAATTTACAAATAAATGTCTATGTCCTACACCAAGCTTTGAAGGATTTGCACAAATGCCTAATGCCTATGTCTGACAAAAATAACTCTAAAATGCCAAATTAATCTAAGTATTAATATGCCTGAATATTGTAATCTATGTGCGTAATCTAGAAATGAGAGTAAAATAGCATTTTACAGAAAATGCCATTTTGAATGGACAGACGAGATTGATTTTTTGACAAGACAAAATCAGCGGTCAAGATTTAATTTGACAATCTAATTAGGGTTAGGGAAAAATCCTTAAGTAGTGAAGTGAGAGATGTCAGCTAGAAAGAAATCAAATCCTTGATGCTGGAGAATAAATGAGATATCCAATTTAGAAAATAAGGGCGCAAAATCAGAAAGGTAAAGGCTTTGCTACATTTTGAGATTAGAAAATCGAAGATAAGAAGAGTTAGAACAGATCGATTTGGAAAATCAAGGATCTACGTTACTTGATTTTTGGAAGATTAGTTACTATTTTGAATTAAAATTAATTCAAAATAATAATGATTTTCTGATGAGACAATAAAATAATCTTTTTTTGATTATTTACCAAAATGAATCGATGATTTGAAAAGTGATGACATTTTAAATAATTTCATTTTATTTAAAATGAGAGAATATATTAATTTTGACAATTAAAATAGTAAGGTATTATTTAATTTATGAGATAAGATTAATTAAATAAATTAATTCATTCATTCATTTAATTATGGCAATTAGTGATATATTAAATAAATAGTAGAAACTTATTTATTTAATAACCAAGAAGAAATAAAGTGAATAGAAGGTAATTAAATAAATTAAGAAATTTATTTAATTAAGGGAAAACATAGACAATTAATGGCGTATTTAATAAATAAATAGAATTTATTTATTTAGCAAATATGAAAGAATACAAAGACATAAATTAATTAAACAATTATAAAATTATTTAGTGTAAGTAGAATGGACCAAGGACATAATTAAATGTTTAATTATGCTAGGACAAAGTAGTAAAAGCTGACTTGTAGGCCTAGATCATTTTTAGGTGTCTACATTTTGCCCCTCTTTGCCATAATGTCGCTTGTCACATTGTGACAAAGAAAATAAGTCAAAAATATTCCCTAGTACAAAATAAGATGAGGAAGAATGACGAGGAGGGTTATGGTATGCCCCCTCGAGAGGAAAGACGGGTTCCAAGAACATGGATGTGCTCTCGAAATTGATGAGAAGACTAGAATATGAAGAGACAAATAACTGTTAGTGCAAAAGATATGGATGATGATATGGATGAAATGCCTATATGAGATGGGTGAGAGAAGATGACAAGACAAAAGGATATGCATGTTAGTTCCTAGACCAAATCCTTCAAAACTTTACAATAAGACTTTAATATTTATTGCTCTTAATCATCATTGGGTGAGTAAAAATGACACAAATGGACAACAAACACCATGTATTATGTGGCGTGAACCAGGTGTACAGGTCGTAGCGAAAAGCGGGCAGTCATAGACAGGAATGTCTAACTCATACTAAGGGGCCGAGATTGCCCAGTCTTTTTGTCAAGACAATCCACAGACATCAGTCAAAGAAAATAAAATAGGCTAGGAGATGTCATCGCACCTCTAAATCCTTCATGGGACATCCTCGAGGTAGCTAGTAACATGACCAAAAAGACAAGACAATAAAAATATAAGACAAAATAGCCAAGATAGTCAAAAGATAAGACAAGATAGACTAGAAAGATTAACAACCATTTTATTTTGTTTGCCACTGTTTGTTTGCCAAAGATTGATTTCTTGTCGGTTTGATAGTTTTGACAATTTAAGAGTTTTTCCAATTTGATGGTGTTGATGGTTTGACGGGGCCTATTGTCAGGAAGGACACATCCTGAAAAGGAAAAGGATATTTTGATGAGGTCTAACTCCAAGGACACATCTTGAAGAGGACCAAAGAGTGATGAGACTGACATTGTTTTGACTAATATGTTTTGGCAAGTTGACTGACATTGACTATATGATTGATTGGCTTATGTTGTTTGATTTTTGACCAATTTTGACATTGACGTTTTGAATGACTATCTTGTGTCTGAGTTTGACTATGTCTGACTTATTTGATTGATGTGACGATTGTGACAAATGCCATGATTTTATTTGGACCAACCTAAAAGGACTTACCTAATGTCTCGGGGACTCATCAACTGATGGCCTTGCCTACGTAGCAAATGTGCAGAGGCAACGTAGTTCGACAATGACATGGACAGACTGACATGACTGACTTTGACTCTATTTTTAAGATTTTGACATTGATTTGGATGTTTTTGTGTTTTTCTTCAGGACGTTTTATGATTTTTAGGTCTTTTTTAGGACATTTTATGATGGTTTTGGTCTTTCTTCAGGACATTTTATGATGTTTTTATCTTTTTTCATGACATTTTATGATGTTTTGTCTTTTTTTAGGACTTTTATGATGTTTTTGTCTTTTTTAAGGACATTTTATGATGTTTTTGGTCTTTTTGAATGGTTTAAGAGGATTATGAGAAATGCATGTGACTGATTCCTCCACATGAGAATCCAAGGAAAAACATGATTGTGCCCCTAGTCAAGTTGAATACCAATTGATAGGTGATGACAACGTTGTTTGATGTGGGAAGGATGCATCCTGAAACAACGTGAGGGCAATGACGATAATGTGACAAAAGTATGGCAGTCTGAGTCAGGCCAAGAACGCAGTCAAGTAAAATTTTGGATAATGTGATTGTATGGATTTGGAATGACTCGGTTAGGACTAGATGGGATGATGATTATCCTTAGACCATTTGACAAGGGAAAGCCAAGATAGGTGACATACATGAAAGGATATGGGGTGGCCTTGGTAAAGGATGGGAGACATGAGACTAAGGGAATTGTCATATGATTTTCAAGGACTATGTCACATAAGAACAATGAGACTATGACGGTCAATGACATGATGTTTTGTGAATCATGTATAACTGAAGGATAGACATGTCAAGCGTTTTCCCAAAGCATGATTTATGTGTGCCATTTTTATGTCAAGACTGAGGTAAGTGGGAAAAATGTGTGGAAATGATAGGGCTTATATGGACACCAATGTCATGAGGAAGGCATGGGAAAATGAGACGACTTGCCCCCAAATGTAAGAGTCCACATAGACAATTTATTTTACACATGACGCCTGTTTGCTAGGTTTTCATCATGGTACTTATCCAGGGCGCCTGTTTGCCAAGTTTTCACCATTGGATGAAATTTTTCTCTTTACTATTTTCTTGACTTTTTGACTTTTTTGGTGTCACCAAGATGCCTGTTTGCCAGGTTTTCATCAGGGTGACGATTTTTTTATTTTTGATTTATTTTTGTGTTTTTGATATTGTGGATAGCTTGGATGCTTTAGATAACCACTGACTATTCTGAATCCACTGACGGTGCTGATGTAGAGATTGGTTCCATGATATGCCAATAATGACCTTGTTGAAGGAGTTGTCTTGTCAGGATCATAGCACTTGTATACAACTGATCAATGTCATTGTGATCCTTTCTAATACTAGAGTTGGCCTTATCAGAATACACACATCGCAATAGAGTGCCATGAGAGTCCTTGCAGTAAAGAGTTGCTGCCAAGATGTGATGGATTTGTGACATGGGATCGTTGGACTTTAGACGAGATGTAGGGTTATGATGAATGATGGTAGATGTGGAAATATTGTTTGGAAGTTTGAATGAATGAATTTTTATTTTTCAAACTTGGGATGATAGATGACGAATTTTGGAGGGATGGTGTTTGGAACCAACAGTTTTATGTCTTGATTGATGACCATTTTGAAGGAGGTGGACATGTGTTATATGTGGGAGTCCTCTTGTCTTGTGGCTCCACATTGTGATTGACTTTTGTAGTTGACTTGGTGTCTTTATTCGATCCATCTTTCTTTGGGATCCATTTTAATTTGATTTGTCCACTTGTCCTTTTGTTTGATTCAATGGCCTTTGACATTTGATTTTGATCTTTTGACTTGTAAGAGATTTGTTTTTGTTGGTTCCAAAGGGAAGGTTTATTTATGATGGAATGACAGTTCAGGGTGTGGGTGGAGGGGGTGTTGGCAACAATCTTATGACAAGGATTTCTCATGGAATCCATTTTGATTTTTGTATCTGACAAAGTTGCCCCCATTATCGAGGAGGTATCACTAACATCGTTTGATTTACTAATTAAGGAATAGCCAAGACCTTGATGTCTGTAATTTTCCTGAAGCTGTATTGGTTCTAGAATGCCTTGCTCGTGTATGCCTAGTCCTTTGCCTTGATATTACATGCTTTGAAATATTTTGTTTGCAATGGGGTATTTATTATTTTGAAAGCAAGATGCTAACCCATCATGATGTCTATGGACACTGTCACTTGTAATATTTTCGTCTTCAAGAAATCTTGCTCTGACAAAGATAGGTGACCCTAGTTGATAAAGTGTCTTAGCTTCATTTTCATGTTGGATATATTCCTAACTGATATCTTTGGTCTGATCGTGTGACATGTCAAGTTTAGATGATTCTGTTGGTGCTTTCAAGGCAATGTCGAAGCCATCATTATGCTTAGTGTCATAGATTCCAATGATTTTTGCTATAGCTTGATCATATGCAAGCATGTCCTTAGTGGAATATTCTTGTTCTAGAGGAATATCGTCTATGTGTCCCATGAAGGCAAGTGTCTCATCGTGGGAAGTGTCAATAGTCAAGGCTTGTATAGGTTCGGCAAGTGTTTGATCATGAATGGTGTAAAGGTCAAGGAGTGGATCGTTTTGGACTTCTTGGTGAACAATAGGGTCTTGGTCAAAGATGGGGTTGTCATAGATGATATAATCAGAAATAGAATTTTTGTTAAGGATAGGTGTGTTTTGGATGTCATGATTATTTTGAAGGACATCTTGAATGGACTTTGAGATAGGGTCATGGGATGAACTACCTTGTTCTTGACATGAGGGTGACATTATAAGGTCATGCTTTGGACTTTCATTTTGACATGTATCCTCAAGTTTATTAAATGGGATTTGACTTTGGACTATGATAGAATTTTCATGACTAGATGTGGCTTGTGAGGGGGTGACTTGAAAAGGATTAATGACCAAAGTACTAGGATAGGACGTGGGAACTTGAACTGGACTAGTCTATGAAGGACTAGGCTATGACATGGGTACTTGCATTGGACTAGTATGTGAAGGACTAGGGTATGACGTGGAGACTTGGACCGGATATGACATGGAGTCTTGGACTAGAGTAGGATGTTACGACATATGATGTGACATGGGGACTTCGACTATATTAGTTGGTAATGACATAGGATATTACATAGGGACTTGGATTGGATTGGAGTAAGGTTGACTAAAATGGGAAATGGAGACTTGGGCTGAATCGATATGGTATGATGTGGGGATGTGACATGTGCTGCTAGATAGTTGATAAGGAATGTAGACTTGGATGGGATTGATAGGTGAAGGGTCAAAATATGACATGGAGTTTTGGAATGGACTAGTTGATAGTTGGCATCCTTGTCAAAGTTAGGATAAGGGTAAGTAATGGATGTTTGTTGTGGACTAATGCCATGAATGGTATTAAGTGAATTTTGGCAGTGAGGGTAGATGGACGGAGGAATAGGACTCATGGATTGTTGGTACGAAAGACATTGATTGTCGGTTTGGAGGAATTTCCTCCTAACGTCTAAGGCTTGTTGGTATTGACCTCTACAGAGTAATTGGTATTCAACTTTACTAGCAAGCCTATCAATATGTTGGTGAAGGGAGGACAAGGTGGTGGATGTCATGATGTTAAATGCAAAGTGATAATGATGTTTGTCCAAGGGAAATGACTAATGCAAGGTGATAAAATTGTCAAGAAAGGATGCCAAATGCCAAGATGACAATGAAGATGTTGACTAAGGAAAATGACCAATGCCAAGTCTAGATGCCAAATGAGTACTATGATGGACAATGCCAAGTCTAAGTTCAAAATGAGGACTGAGATTGTGTTTTGATGTTTTTTTGAAAAGTCTGAGTTGTCTAAGGTCAATTGTTTTTGTCTAGATTTGTGAATGTTGTGTATAATGTTTGAAAATCTAGAAAGCAGCATTGATATGTTTAATTAGCACGCAGAACAGAATTACAATCTAGGTGGAGGCGAGGGACAATGATAAGCTAGATTCCATAGGAACACACAACAGCATATCTACCTGCTTTGTGAATTCAGGCTTGGTTGCGGGCTCCCCTTCTGATGCACTCTCTTCTCGGGCCAACCAAGCTTCCAACCCCATGAAACTCCCATGAGGATTGATCACCTCTACTATAAAGCTGAAAGTGTGGATGCCTTCTACTTAGAAGCCAGGTGTTATTGCTAGCAAATAGAAGGTTTTTAACCCACTACACAAAAGGTTTTAGTTGAGGACCCGTTCAGTGGCCATACATGGGGCCCAAGATTAATCTTCATTTAGGAGGCACTCTAGCCTAAATAGGTTAAGCTCAACAGGGTTTTGAGGAGTACTACTTGGTCCATATAACACATCCGCACTTGTAATCTTAGGTTTTCCCTTAAGATTCACATTTATATACCGATCGGGGATAGCTTGGCCTTAGCTCTGTTGCCGGTTTGAGTCACGTTGGGGTGATGAAATCCCCAAGTAGGCCCAATTTCTAGAGTTAGTAACCATTTCTCTTACACCCAAGATCGCCCGAAAGCGCAAGAGGAGAGGATACTCCGATATACCAAGTCGTGAAGGTAATGACAGATAAAACGGGTCTAGTTTTCTGATCACCGAGTTTTCACAAGGTGAGAGCATACTCACCTACCATTTTGCAAACACACTCAGACATAGTAGAAAGACAAGTTCGTTTTAATTGCACCAAAGGAAATGTGTATTATACTAAAAAGAAAGACAAACACATTGTTTTGATGTTTAGTCTTTGACGTTCGAACCTGGAAGACCACACATTAGTAGTTTGATAATGATCTTTGACTATCGATCTGCAAAAAAATAGTTAGATGCATCCTTTTTTGTCCACTTGATCCAATGTGTCCTTTGAAGTGTTTATTTTCTGCACATGCACAAAACCAACAACAAACCCTAACAAGATAATCGATCACTACTATTAGAGGGTTAGCTAGTCAAAAGAAATCTGATTTTTAGAAATTTTTTTGATAGAAAAATGAAAACTACAGAGAATAAAGCCTATCTAAAATCTCAAGAGGTTTCCAAAAATGTAAATAAATCAGAAAAATTTGTTGTTTTGCACATGAAATTAATTTGTTATGAAAAATCATAAAAAAATTATTAAAAATACAAAACAGCTCCAAAAATTCTGATGTTTGGACTGGAGTCGTCTGATGTCATCCCAAATCTACAAAAAAATATTTGTGAGCAGATCTACAAACTTGTGTGAGATATAAGCAAATCTATTTTAAGACCCAATTTGAAAAAATATGTTGTTTGACCAACAATTTCGCATCCAAATTTAAAATATAAAGCACATACCCCTATTAAAATTTAGAGATATTTCTAGAAATGTAAACATATCTTAAAAATTGAATTATTTACTCCCGAAATTAATTTTTTATGAAAAATAGAAAAAAATTAATAAAAAATAAAAAAAAGATTCCAAAATTCTGATTTTTTGAATGAAAGCGCGTGATGTTGTCCCCAAGCTGTAGAAAAATTTTTGTGAGAAAATACATAGCCGTTTGAAAGTTATGGTCAAATCTTTGAAAAAATAGGGCTTTATCCACAATGATGCCAAACCTACAACAAAAAGCAAACAAAACCTGCAACAAAAGAATCAAACTGCAAGATTTCTCAAAATGTGTTAAAACATATCGTGTTCACCAAATGTATCAATGGATTTTTTTTTTGGATTAGATTCAAGTTATTAAATCAATGCGAAAGACAAAACCCAAAGTAATTACAAAGAACAAAAGAAGCAAACGTAAATGAAACAAGTATACCAAATAGTTGTTGCAACCTCCATGATTCACCTTTGTAACACCTCCTTGCTTGCTAGTTGACGTGTTGCCCTCAGATTTGACGAGTGAGGAATCTGCAAATAAATGTCTATGTCCTACACCAAGCTTTGACAGGTTTGCACAAATGCCTAATGCCTATGTCTATGACAAAAATAACTCTAAAATGCCAAATTAATCTAAGTATTAATATGCCCGAATATTGTAATCTATGTGTGTAATCTAGAAATGAGAGTAAAATAGCATTTTATAAAAAATGCCATTTTGAATGGATGGACGAGATTGATTTTTGACAAAGACCTAAAATCAGCGGACAAGATTTAATTTAACAATCCCTAATCCGGGTTAGGGAAAAATCCTTAAGTGAGTGGTCGAGATGTCATATGAGAAAATCAAATCGGCAGTGGAGAATAAATGAGATAATCAATTTAGAAAATAAAGATTTTTGAAAATCAAGAAGATAAAGACTGCCTGATTTGTGAGATTTGAAAAATCAAGAAGATAAGAGTTGAATT